>PVJA010025442.1:0-30770 GCA_004027025.1 Myocastor coypus
CTTGTCTTACACTCACTTTGTAGCCCCAGTTGGCCAGTAACTTGCAATAGTCCTCCTTCCTCAGCCTCCCGAGTGCTGGAATTACAGGTGTGCACCACCACTCCTGGCTGTTTAATTATACTTACTCTAAATTCAAACACTGATCATGTCTCAACAAAACAGATGATTTAAGCAGAAATTCACTGATTACTTATGCCAAAGTTTAGATAAGACAAAAATAAACTTTTCAATATAAAGTAGTTTTCCAGTTATCTTTCTCATTACCTGCTTTTTTTTTTTTTTTTTTTTTTAAGAATTTTATTTTTTGGGGGGCTGGGGAGATAGCTCCGAGGCACAAGTGCCTGCTGGGCAAGTGCAAGGTCGTGAGTTCGAACCTTGGTCCCACAAAAAAAAAAAAAAGAATTTAATTTTTAAATTTTTTTTTTTTCTTGTTTCAGAAATTTTGTTTGTTTGTATATTTATTTTTATGGCCGGCTCAGCCTGCCCTGAGGGCATGGTGGTACCAGGGATTTAACTGCTGTCCCTGAAGCTGCCTAAACTTTCCTAAGCAGGAGCATTAGAACACTGACCCATCCTGCCGGGCCCCTACCTGCTTGTTTTATTGATAGTTGCTATTGGCAGAAACTAGTACCATTCAAAACTGTTGTACTTTGCAATATGGCTCTATTGATGTAAAGGACAATTGATTTTTACTTGATTCTGTTATATTAGTTAGGTTAAGCTGTTGTAATGTGAAGTTTACTTCCCCCTCACTTCACTATTCTAAACCGAGCAGGCTGGGTTGTGTCTCCAGGTTGTGTGCTGTAAGCCAGGACACCACTGTAGCTCAGGTCTAGCTCTGGAGGGGAAAAGAGCTCAGGTCTCCAGATGGTTGCTGCCTTTTACCCTTGCTCTCCCTAGTGGGGAGCAGGGTAAGTGGATTTTAGGAGAAAAATAGCAATCTTTTCTAAATCTTCTTTATTGGAAATGTAGCCCTTATCTCTTTCTATTATGTTTTAAAATTTTATGTATGTATGTATGTATGTATGTATGTATGTATTACCAAGAATGGAGCTCAGGACCTTGTGCTTGCCAGGAAGGCACTTAAGCCACTGCATGTTTTAAAAATTTAAGACAGAGTCATCCTTAGTTGCTAAGTTGTCCTGGCTGGACTCAAATTCTAGGATTACAATTTTAAGGCAGTAGAATGATCTAGGATCACAATTTATTGCAGTAGAATGATCCTATCTCAAAATAAATAAAAGTTTTTTAAAATTTTAAAAAGATTAGGGCCAGCCAAATAGCTCAGCTCATTAAAGTGCCTGCAAGCAGGCTCAGGGACCACGGGTTTGAGACAGCAACTGAGATGGGGTGTGGTGGCACACATCTATAATCCCAGCTCTTGGGAGGCTGTAAACAGGTGGGTCACTGAGTCCGATCTAGTAGTGAGACACTCAACACTCTGTAGACCCTTCTCTAAAATTCCCTCCCCCAAAAAGTTTTAAAATATGTAGCTCAGTGAAAAGGTCATGAGCTATAATAATAATAATAATAATAATAATAATAATAATAATAATAGTAATAGTAATAATAATGTGAAGAAAATATAGTACTGAAGTATCTTGGAATAAAGTGACTAAAATACATTAACTCTCTCCATAACAAAAATATAAAAGGAGAATGAGTTTTTGTCCTAATTTAGGATTTCTAATCAGTTCCTCAATACTGTTTTTAATGTATTAAATTTTAATGTATTAAATCTGTATATATGCTGAGCCTTTCATGTTTTGACAAAGCTGCTATTTTTCTATTTCCTTTTCATTCTTAATTGTTCTCGAGTATAACAGAAATATCTTGAAAATCTAGTATTTATCTCAAGTCCTAGTTTTCCATAGAAAGAAAAATATAGAAATTGTTTTCCTCTTAGGTTTTTCAGATTTTTCTACAGTTCTTTTTTTCCTTTTGTGCTCTCCTACTTGATTTTCTTTTAGAATGTGTCTGTTCTGCTTAATATTATGTGATCTCTAATATTTATAAATTCACTAATTTTACTTTGTTAATTTTAACTAATTGACTAAGTAAAATAACTAAAATTCACCTCAACTCTTCCAAGAAAGAAATATGTTCCTAGTAGGTGAGCAGCTCCATGTAAAAAGGGTATATTTTGGAAATTAAAGTTAGTAAGCATCATTCTAAATGGGCCAGGACAGGTAAATGTAAAGAACCCACCCTAAATGTTTGTCAGTAAAGTTCTACTAGAGAGGAAAGGCAAGGACAGTTATACTGCAAACACATCCTTGGCAGAAATCTGTTACAAGTAATCTGTACAAAGGAAGTTGCTATTGCCTTAAATACAACACTACTGCAGCAATGTATTGTCATAAGAACAGAGTTGTGGTCTTTATGAATCCTGCAGAAGCAAGAGGCAAGGAATAGGATCATCATCAGTGTGTTATTTTATCCAACTGTTATAGCTTGAGTCTTAAATGTCCCCCAAAGCAATATATATTGAAGACTTGATCCTTAGTTTGGCACTATTAAAGAGTGCAGTGAGGGTCTTGTGGAAGAAGTCAGGCCATTGAGGGATATTCTCTTGGAAGGCATATTGGGACCTAGGCCCTTCTCTTTCTTTCATCTTGCTGGCTACCACTAGATCAGTACTTTGCTCTTAGCCCATGAGCCAGAACCAGATGTTTTTCTTATTAAATGGATAATGTCGAATGCCTTGTCATAGCAACTGAAAGCTGACTAATAATAGGCGAGAAGGTTTCCTGTACCAGCTACAATAATACACTGAGTACTTTAGGAAAGGTCTTTATGGAAAATAGCAAGTAAATATTCACTCCACAAAATGAAGCCTGAAAGATAGTAGTTGCTGTGTTAAATGCCATATAAACTCACAGCCCATGTGATAATAGGTGTTTAACAGAGGATGTAATAATCACACTATCATCACCAATTATTTTGCTTGTGAGTTTTTTAGAATCACATTGGTCATTTAAGAACTTTGGCAGACTCTGGGCAGCCTGCAGAACTCTGATAAGATCTGATCTTCCTTAGCCCCCAGAACACAGGCCTAGGATTTCTGCTGGTGCTGGTCCAACTTTTAAGAACTTAAGAGGATTGTGAGTGGCCTGTGGAACACAAGCCAGCTGTGGTCTGTGGACCCAGCACAAGTAAGTGTGGAGCTTTCCTGGAGCTGTTTCAGAACTTTGGTGGACTCTGAATAGCCTGTGGGACTCTGTCTGGGTGATTACTCAGAGCTTCAAAAATGCCAGAATGCAGGTGCAAAAGGCAATCTCAATTCTCTAGCCCACCCAGAACAAGTCCAGGAGAAAAAAAACATACAAGAACTTGGAAATCATATACCTGCTATAATCTCTGAAATGATAACAGATGAAGTAAAGAAACAAGTCCATCAGACTACAGAAGAAATAAGATCAGAAATAATCTCTCAGGCCCAGAAAGAAGCAACAATAATCACGACAGTTGCTCAGCATGACTAAAGAAGACACAGATGAAAACAAATAGGGAAGGATAGAAAACTGATGGAAACACTGAATGAACAATATAGGAAAGAATTAAAATACATGAAACAGATTTAAACAGATAGCCAAGAAATTAAGAACTCAGTTGACAGCTAGCAAAACTGCTTGAGTGAAGCTGAAGATAGACTTTGGGACCACAAAGACAGTGGTGCAGCTAATGAACATTAAAGGAAAGATCTCTTAAAAGTAACAAGGAACCAAGAAATAATAATTCAGCAGCTACAAGATTATGCAAAGAAAAATAATAATAGATGTCAATGAAGCAATGGGAGACAGCACAAATGACATAAGAAGACTGTTTGTAGAAGTATCAGAAAAAAATTTTCCAAACGTAAGAAAAGAATCTGACGTATAGTTAAACAAGACATATAGAACTCCACACAGTCATAATCACAATAAATCACCTAGGCACATAATAATAAAGATTTCAGAAATTGAGCAAACTAATAGAATATTAAAAGCTTCTAGAGAGAACAAACATTGTATACAATGAAAAGCCCATCAGAATCATGGCAGAGTTCTCAGTATAAACCATCAAATCAAGAAGAGCTTGGAGTGAAGTATTACAGGTTCTAAAAGAAAAATTAACCCAAATTAACGTACCCTGAAAATATATATATCAGATTCAATGGTGAAAAAAGATGCATAACAAAGAACAGTTGAAGAAATTCATGACCACCAAACCAACCCTACACAGAGTACTGACAGATATTCTAGAAAGGAACAGAAGTGATAACGGTTTCAAGAACAAAGAAAAGAACCCACAAAACAGAGCAAGTAATTGAAAAGGGAAAAATTACAAAACCTATAGCAAGAAAATAACATGACAAAGATAAGTCAGTATGTAGCAGTTATACCATCAATGTAAATGGCCTCAATTCGTCAATAAAAATAGACTAGCAGAGTGGATTAAGAAACAAAATCCAATGATATGCTGCATACAAGAAACATATTTAACTTAAAAGGAAATTCACAGATTAAAGTCAAAAGATGGAAAACAATCTTCCACGCTATAGGAAATCAGAAAAAAAGCTGGGTTAGCTATCTTGGTTGCTGACAATATCAATTTCAAACCAAAAATCATTCAAAGAGATAGGGGTAGGGATTTGATCCCTGGGTGTGCTGAGACAGCAATTGAGACTGTGCATGGTGGTACACACCTATAATCCTAGCTCTTGGAAGGCTGTAAACAGGCAGATCACTATGAGTCCAATCTAGTAGTGAGACCCTAAACACCCTGTAGACCCTTCCCTAAAATACATAAAAAGGAGGGGGACCCAAAGAGATAAAGAAGGTCATTACATACTTGTTAACGGAAAACTACAAGAGGAAGATAACAATTATAAATATATACACACCCAATATCAGAGCAGACACATAAGGCAAATTTTAAAAGAAAGGAAAAATCAAATGAGCTATAATACAATGGTAATGGGGGCTCCAGCACACCACTGTCACAAAAAGATAGATTAGGCAAAAAATCAGTAGAGATAACAGCATTGGAACACACATAAAGAAATTGACTTGGCAGACTTTTACATAGTGTTTCACCCAGCAACAACAGAATATACATTCCCAGCTGTGCATGGGACATTTTCCAAAATAGACCATACACTAGCACACAGAGCACTCTTAAGCAAATGCAAAGGAATTGAAGTTATACCATGCATACTATCTGATCACAGTGCAATAAAACTGGAAATTATTGACAAAAGAAAGTATAAAAACACCATAAACACGTGGAAATTAAATAATAGCCCTTTAAATAACCAGTGGGTCAGAGATGAACTTAATTAAAAAATATTTAGCATCATATGAAAATACAGATATAACTTACCAAAACTTGTGGGCTACAATGAAAGCTGTCTAAGACGAAAATTTATGGTGGTGAATTCGTACATTAGGAAAACGAACAAGCCCAAATGAACAATCTTATGCTATATACCTCAAGCTACTAGAAAAAGAAGAGCAAGTCAAGTCCAAAGCCCAAGGAAGACAGGAAATTACAAAGATTGAGCAGAAATTAATGCACTGGAGGTGAAAACAATATGAAAAATAAATGAATCAAAGAGTGGGTTCTTTGAAAAAAAATAAAATTGATAAACCCTTAGCTAACCTAATAAAAAAGAAAAGGACAGAGAAAACCCAAATTCATGCAATAAGAAATGAAAAGGGTGACATCACTATAGACCCTAGAGAAACTCAGAAAATCACCAATGTCTACTTCCAAAATCTCACAGGATGGTAAACACAGAGGAAAGGGACAGTGTCCTCGATACATGTGAAATGTCAAAGCTGAGTCAAGAAGATACACAAACTCTAAATAATGGAATAAATGAGAAATGAAATTGAAAATGTAATATCAAAACCTACCAACAAAGAAAATCCTGGTCCCAATGGATTCAGAGCAGCATGGTACAAGACATTGAGAGAAGATTCAATGGCGACTTTTCTCGAACTCTTCAATGAAATTGAAAGGGAAGCAATTCTCCCAACTCATTCCTAGAGACAAGTATTATTCTGATTAAAAAAGAAATTATAGCACACAGAATGCAGCAAATCATCAAGAAGACTATACCTCATAACCAAAAGAGATTCATTTCATGAATACAGGGATAGTTTAACATGCAAATCCATAAATGTAGTACACCACATCAAAACAACCAAGAACAAAACCACATGATCATCTCAATAGATGCTGAAAAAGCTTTTGACAAAGTCCAACATTTCTGATACAAACTCTACAGAGATTTAGAATAAATGGTCTATAGCTCAACCTGATAAAAGTTATCTATGAGAAACATCATACTAAATGAGCAAAAACTTAAGGCCTTCAATTTAAAATCGGGGACAAGGTTGTTCACTGTCTCCACTCCTAATCAATATAGTTCTGGAAACATTAGCCAGAGCCATTAGACAAGATAGAGAAAAGGAATAAGAATTAGAAAAGAAGTTATTATTTGCAGATGACATGATACTCTACATAGAGTGCTCTAAGAACTTCAACAGTCTTACAGATTTAACCAACAAACTGAGCAATGTAGCAGGATACAAAGTCAACACTAAAAAATCAGTAACGTTTTTGTACACAATATACTGAGAGAGAAATTAGGGAAACCATGCCTTTTATAATAGCATCCAAAAAAATACTTAGATATCAATCTCATAAAGGATGTAAAAAGATTTATACAGTGAAAATTACAGTACTCTGAGAAAAGACATTGAAAAGTATTTGAGAAAATGGAGAAATAGTCCATGCTTCTAGATAGGAAGATCCAACATCGTGAAAATGGCCACAATCTCAAAATTATTATACAAATTTAATGCAATCCCAATTAAAATACCATTAGCATACCTTACAGAGCTAGAGAAAACTTTCCTCAAATTCATTTGGAATATTAAAAGCAATCCTGTGAAACAAAGGAAAGGCAGGAGGTATCATAATCTGTGATATGATACACTATACAGCTACTATGATAAAATCAGAATGATACTGGCATAGACCTAAGGATCAATGGAACAGACTAGAAGATGTAGACACAGTTGTAAACAGACTCAGCACTTTATCTTTGATAAAGGGGCAAAACATGCCCACTGCAAGAGAGATAGCTTCCTTAATAAGTAGTACTAGAAAAGCTGGCTTTCGACATGCTGAGGGCTAAAACTAGACCTAGGCCTATCACCATGCACAAACATGGATCAAAAGTTTAAATGTTAAAACGGAAACACTAAATCTTCTAGAGGAAGGTGTAGGTAGAAATCTTGAAGATATAAGGGTAGGCGGAAAGTTCATGAACAAAGGCGAAACTTGCATGGGAAATATTTCAAAGAATCAACAACTGGGATTTCATCTTTTTCAAAAGTTTCTGCCCTTCAAAAGAATAACCAGAAGAGTAAAAAGAAAACCCACAAACTTGGAAAAATTTATAGCTAACTGTCACTCTAATGAAGGCCTTTTATTTAGAACATATAAAGAGTTAAAAATACCAGGCCTCTAAAATTCAAAGACTCAATTCAAAAATGGGTATCTGAGATAAATATACACTTCTCAGAGGAAGAAATACAAATGGTAAGTAGATATATGAAAAAATATTCAACATCATTGGTCACTTGAGAAATGCAAATTAAAACAACACTGACATTACATCTCACCCCAGAAGAATGGCTAAGACCAGGAAGTCAGCCAATAGGAAATGCTGGAGAGGTTGTGGAGAAAAAACAAATGTTTCTCCACTGTTGGGAGTGTACAACTACCATGGAAATCAAGGTGGAGATTCCTTCAAAACTTAGAATTGGAGGTCCCATTCAAGCCAGCTATTTCCCTAATGGGCATTTTTCCAGAAGTACTGAAAACCTCATTCCACAGTGGTATATATGTACCCATGTTTACAGCAGTGCAATTTGTCCTATCTGAATCCTGGAAACAACTTAGATGTCCATCGACTGAAGAGTGGATAAAGAAGAGGTGAGATTTTTACACAGTGGAGTATTATTAAACTATAAAACAGGATAAATTTGAGGTTTTTTTGTCAGTAAATATATAGAACTAGAGAACATGCTCTTAAGTGAAATAAATCAAATCTGCTTGTGCAAACATCTCCTTAGTGTTTGGCTAGGTTCAAATAAGTTGAAGTACTTATCACAAACATGACCTTAGGTAAGTTAGTTAATTTATATGCATCCTAAACAATATTTATCATAAGGATGAAATTCACAATAACATAATATATAACAGAATATTAACCATAGAGCATAGAATTAGCTTCCAGTAAATGCTATAGCTACTTCTATAGTTATTATATATGGAATTGCAAGACTAAAGTTATGGTTTGTGTCTAGGCATTCCTCCAAAGTCTCATGCAGTCATGTGGCTTCTAGAGTTTGTGATTAATTCATAATCCAGTATAGGGGGTGGGGGAGATTATAGGTGTGAATGCTACACTTACCTTGGAGTGGGTAATCTGCATAGAATATGAGGAAGGGAGAGAGAGGCTAGCTAGCCTCAGCAGCTACTGTTCTTCTCTTTGCTCTTTGCTGTATTCTACCACCATAGCTCTCTGCCATGTGCCAATCTGTCTTGGGGTCAGCTGAGTATGAACTGAAACCTCCACTAACTGTGTAATGTGAATAACTAATTGGATGTCAGTTATTTTGGAGGTTGTGCATTTTGTCCACCAATAAGACAAAAATAATTGAGACTACTTTTTTTTTTTTGAGGTTCCTAGGACCATTATCTAATTCATCCTGTGTATATAGAGGCAAAGTCATGTAGAGATGACCGAGCATCGTAAGTAGAGAACAATAAAGCCCAAGGACAGCTGTAGGGAGTTACTTGGGAATTCCTGAAACCTGAATTCAAGGACGCAGATAACCGTTTATTCTAATGGCTCCTTGATTATCTCTCCCTTTGCTTGGTATGTTACCGGTTGTCTCCTCCCCTGCTTGGAATGTTTTCAGTTAGCATTTGTATTAACCTAACCTTAGGCAAATGGTAAAAGAGGTAGTGATCTCTAGTTTATATTCCCCAAAGCAGTTATGCAAATTCCTTAGCCTGTCCTTAAATACTCAATGAAAGTAATATCCTTCTGTGGGTCTAGGCTCACTTTGAGAGAAACAAATCTTAGTGAGTACTGTGAACTAAGTTCATCATGTTTCTCGTCATTTCTTTCGGCACCGACACAGAACATCACAACAAAGTCATGCACTTATATATGCAGGATGAATTAGATAATGGTCCTAGGAACCTCCAAAATGTTTTTGCCACTGAGGACAGCAATGTGTAACTATAAAAATATGCTTGAACTGCCTGTCATTCTGGTCTTTTAGATGTGTGCTGAGACAACTACCTTTTTATGTGTATTTTCAGGGGTATATAAAAAAGGAGCTTCTTTCCATCCCAGTAGATTCCTTGGCTGGAATTAATTAAATTATCATAAGACAGATTAATGGGGCAAACATATTGAGTTATGTATATATGTAAGAGTCCCACACAACACAGACTGGAAGAAAGACCAGATGATTACAACTCATATAGCATCTTGGAGTTACACAGATGAATAGGGTCTTAGGAAATGGTGGCTGAGTATGGGAAGATAAGAAGAAAAAGTGATGCATGGTGAAAAAGGTCGTCTTGATGTACAGGCTCCAAGTCTCCCAGGGACTCAAAGTTGTCTGAGAGCAGGTCTCCAAGGCAATAGATGATGGTATTGTGATGTGTCCACATCTTGAGTTAATCCTCTGTGGTTAGTAAGATCCCCAAGGGCACTTGTGACAATTAAACTCTTTCTGGAGAATCCATTTCTAGGCAGACAAGGGGGTGCTCAGAAAAGGCCTTGCCTGTAGTTCCTTTGTGTCATAAATGTAATACATTAGAGTACTCTAATTTAATGAATGTTTATAATTCAGATTCATATACCAACAAAGAAGAACAGGGCTGGGAAATCCAGGCAGGGAAACAAGTTATGGGAAATTGAACTGGAAAAATGTAATGAATAAGGGTGAGTTTTGCTACACAGAGTTAAGTTTGTTTCTTCTCCATTGACAAGAGTATGTCGTGACTGAGTCATACCTCTGTTTCTGATAGAAAGGGAGACACCCTTATACATGGAGCATCCCATCACAAAGTAAATGCCCCTTACAAAAGAGGAACTTATACCGTGTTTCAGAGCTTCTCTTCTATTTCTCAAAATAATCATCTCGAAATAACCTATATGTCAAAAAAGATTCAGTGTGACATGTTTTGATCTCCTAGAAAATAGTTAATATTCATGTTTCAGATTGTTCTCTTACAAGCATATGATAAAATTTTTAAAATATTTTTTTATTTTAAAGAGAAAAAACTAATTTCCAAAACAAGATAAGAGGAGGGTATAATGCATTGTGTACTGTTATCTTAAACTTGATTACTTAGATGACAAGATATAGGCATTTTGATGTTAGGCACATGCCAGCGTGTCCCTACGACACAGTCCTTTCCACTAAGATCCATCTCCTAATAGACTGTTCAGTTATAAGCTCATCAGTGGATCAATCCATTGTTGAAACTGCACCCTGATGATGCAGTCTTTCTCACCAGATCCAACATCCAGCGGTAGGTCTGGAGTGAGCATGGACTTTACATTTTTGGAAGTGTCCCCACTAATCAGCTAGGTTTAGGCACTTTGAACTATAGCAATATCTTGTTTGTTCCGCTCATTGATTGGTCAAAAGCTCTGTGAAATTTAGGTTAGGAGAGAGAAGATGAAGAGCAAGAGGCAATATGATAAAAGTTCATAGAATATGTAAGGGAAAGGTGAGCATGGGTGTGCTTACCAAAGTGGACATATCAAGATGAAGCAAATTTATTCAGTTTGATTCTTGTGTGTGTAAATATGTCAAATTTGTTCAGGTAGATGAAATGGAGAAGACAAAATTTTGAGAACTTTTCAGGGGAAGAGCCATGCCCTACTTTTCTGTTGCTATAACAATACCTGCAACTGGGAAATGTATAGACAAATGAGGTTTACTTTGGCTCACAGTGGGGAGGCTGACAAGTCCAAGATTAGTGGCTCCATCTGGTAAGGGCCTTGTGCTGCCTCCTAAGAAGTTGCAAGGACAAGTGGCATGTACAAAAGAAGGAGCAAAACAGTAGAGGTTGTTCATTTCATGACAACTTCTGGTTGTGATTAATCCTATATTTATTTATTTACTTATTTATTTACTTTGAGAATTTCCAGTTTTATTCCTCTTGCTGAGATCCAGAGGTAATTTGAGATTTACATTTCATTTTCATACGTTTTTCATTAAGAGTTCAAGTGCCCCCTTTGCCCCTAAGCTGGTTGCAAATTACTTTTTTGACTCTTACAAAAATTCTCAGCTTTTTGTATAGGTGAGATGCATGTTCATTAAAGAAATACATGTAGGCAAAGTAATAATTCCCGCCACAAAGAAGTTTGTGTGGTTCAGTGTCTGATATATATATATATATATATATATATATATATATATATATATATATATATATATACTGTTCTAACAAGAAGGCTCTGCTTAAGTTCAGACCAGTAGCCTTCACTGCAGGGGTGCCTGTGCCTGTCCTCATCTGCTAACCTGGTAGTCTGGACACTACCAGCTGGGCGTGGAGGGGTCCTGGAGTGCTTAAAGTACTTTGGCTCACAGCCTCTCAGCCCTACAGCATCGTGGATGTGGAGTTCCTCCCTGTGTATCAGCCAGCTCTGAGGATAGCAGGGACTCCATGCTGTATGCCAACAATGTTCAATAGGTCATGGTACAAACCCTGGGCATTCCAGCTACAGATTTTGAGCTTGCTGGTCATTGTGGTTGGACAGCTGAAGGTAGCTTTGAAGCCACAGTTCTGGGAACTAGGAAAGGTGCTTTGGAAGGTATAATATATATATAGCACACACAGTTTGGAATTTTATCCTACCTATGTGAACTGATATTAAATACACTGTTTGTAACCTATCATGTTTCACTGTATAACAGATTAAATGTATTTCCATGCATAGGTATGAAACTTTCCAGTTGAAAATTAGATCAGGAAAGTGGGGCAAAATTCAAAAATCCAATGAGAAGCTGATAACAAGAAAACTGCCTAAATTGAAATACCAACATAGGCAGTGAGATGACTCAGTGGTCTAAAGCACCTGCTTAGGCAACCTCAGAGACCACAGTTTTATATATATATATATATATATATATATATATATATATATATATATCCAGGTAGTTAAGAGCAAAACAAAGGTCAAAGATGCATGAGAAAATACTACCAGGAAGAAAACAAGGGCCAGATTTTAGTATCACACAAAAAAGAATTCAAGACCTAAAAGCACACAGGACAAGGAGAGATACATGAAGGTCTTTGTTACCAGTGCATCACCATAAACTTGTTCCTTACTCTTTTTATCTCTTTCCTAAGCCTTTCCAACTCATCTACTAATCTTATCGTTTCTTCAGGGTCCAAGTACCTAACTAGATTGTCTTCTTTAAATTCCCAGACAGGCTCAGCAGGCCCTCCTATAAGGTTTCCTCCCACTTCCTGGCTTATACCTCCTTTGAAGGCTGAGGGTTTCTTTCTGCTTCCTGTGGTGAATCTTCTGAAGGGTGAGCATTCCTCTGCCTCTGGCCTATTCTCTGGTTTTCATTCATTTTCTTCACAAGTGTTTTGCATGTTGAGTATTTTTTATTTTCTTTCCTAACAAATTAATCCTGTAGAGATCCAGGGATTTTCCTCCTTCTTCCTGCACCTTAATTTGTGTTGGGCCCAAAAGACCAAGAATCTTGCAGGCAGGCATGGTATGCTTACTTGGTAAGCCCTCTAGTACCTTTATGCTACCTGAAAGGATCAGTGGCACTTCTCCAACAAAACAGAGCTGAGACAAGGAAACAGGCCTGGACTATACAGATTTCTGCTCATGTCGACTCCTAGTCATGTGAGGGTTGCATCATCAATCAATCCTATCTCTTTTTAAATTAATCCATCTTTTTACCACAGAGCAGGGTTCAATAAGATCCCCCTAAAGTGGACATGGAAACCTTAACTCCTCTTCTGCCCTTGGAGTGGGTTCTTGACTTGTCGTGGAAAGGGAGTCGCAGGACCCATCACTGAGATGCATAGGCAAACTTATTAGGCAGTCGCTAAGGTACACACTTAAGAGTGAAGGCACTCCAGGGTGAAGCACTGTGGCTGGGGCTAGTTACTTAGATGGTTGTGGGGTGAGAGACTGGAATTCACAAATTTATAACATCAAGAAAAGCACTGTCTGATTTACAGGAGAAAGTCCAGGACCCAATTTACAGGCTTATTGTTATCTTTTAAGATTCTTAAGAATTTTGAGGTGCATTTCCTGGAAGAAAAAGCAGGCTTAGGAGGTGGGTCATGCCCATACACTGTACTCTGTAGAACGATTGTGAGGACAATATGCAATATGTCAACTTTCAAAAAAAAGAAAAGGGAAAAGAAAAAAGAAAAGTAATGTTGGTTTAAAAGTGTTAAAGTGGGCCCGGCAGGATGGCTCAGTGGTCTAAAGCGCCTGCTTAGGAAAGCTTAGGCGGCTTCAGGGTCTGTGGTTCGATTCCCGGCACCACATGCTGCGCCAGCCCTGCCCTGAGGGCAGGCTGAGCTGGCCATAAAAATAAATAAACAAACAAAAGTTCTGAAACAAGAAAAAAATAAAATAAAAAAAATTCTTTAAAAAAAATAAATAAATAAAAGTGTTAAAGTTTAATTGTTTGATCAATCTTATATACATATATGTATTAATCTAAACTGATCCGATGATGAAAATATGTAATATAACTATTGTTAAATTTAAACAATAAAAATATTAAATTTAAAAAAAGAAAAAAAAAGGAGGCTTAGCAGTAAAAAAAAAAAGGGGGGGGGGACTTGTAACCATGGATAATTCCAGTTGTGTCCTGAAGCTGTATTTTCTTAGAAGTAAAGTTCTTAAATTGCTACTTTTCTTATTTTCATTCTACGTTTCTTCTGTCCTATCTAATTTAAGAAGACATTAATCCTTCTGTGACTTCATTATCTCTCAGAAATCCTACCTCTGAAAACCATCACAGGACAGTCAAATTTCAAGAATTTTGAAGGAGTCAAACTATTCAAACCAGAGCCAGTGACTTGCCACACCCTAATATCTGTCCTTTACCATCATTCAAGTGCCACTATAGATGGTCAACAGGGAAGTTCAGAATTTTTCTGTTTCTTAAGGTGGCTTGGATTGTACATACCAGAGGCTCAATCTGGCTATATGAAAATGGGAGAAAAAGCACCTGGGGTAGGGGAGAAGACAAGGAAGGAAGCAAGGAAAGGGGGAATCTCTTGATCTGTGATCTGTGTTGCTAGATGGGACCTTGGCATGGCTCACAGAACCAGAGACAAAGCTATAGGAGCTAAGTGCCCAGATCTTGAAATCACAACTTGCGTGAATCAGGCCTGTCTCTTCTCTAGCTCTCATCTTCATAATTCTCTACTTTTATTTACATAGCCTCATTCTTCCTAGCACAGGACTGGGGATCGTCCCTGGACAGTAACCTCAAATCAAAGAGTTATCTCCTATCTCATTATCATTGGTTCCTAGATTTTTACAGGTGTTAATCTTTGAAATTTCTTGTTGAAAGACAGGTTTCTGGGCCTCTATTTAGATGCAGAACATCTCCAACTTGGACACAGAATTTGCAATTTCTAATGAACTTTCACTTGATATAGATGCTGCTGCTCTTTGTGAGGCCAAAGAAATAAAGACAGGTAGAATGGAAACAGGGAATTCAATTTTTTGCCTTTATTCCTACCTTAAAACTTCTTCAGATTGCTGCTCAGTTCTGCAAGTACAAATGCCAATCATTTAGGTAAAGACAAACCCAAATTAATGAGCCCTACAGTTACCTCATCTATGTCATCCCCTTTCAAGTCTAAGGGTAACAAGAGAAGAATAACTAATTTTCAGCATTTGCAGGAACACTCAACAGCCAGCTATTGTGACATTCACTTCCAGAGCCCCCAGAAACAATTCCTGGAAGTTGTAAACCACTGTCTTAAATCTCCAGTTACTGCAGGTTCCAGAAAAAAATAAAGTCTTGCAGATTACCCCCTGGTGAGATCACCTCCCCTTCAATCACATCATGCAATCATTAGTCCTGATTTGTCAACTTCACTGGCTTATGAAATGACCGGAAGATATTGAGGTGTTTGGATGGGCCATGGAGATGTGGCTTTAGGTACTGTATATGTCCCTTGCATGTCGCTCCCTAGAGCTGTTCCCATCTGCCATGATATTCTTGCCTTGAAGCCAACTGACTATGAATGCAATCGCTCCAAACCACAAGTTCAACTCAATCTCTCCTCTTTTAAGTTGTGAATGTCAGGTGTTGTGTACAGTGATGGGAAAGCTGACCAAGGACTCAGGCTGCCCCTTCCTGAGCAAAGACAATCATCTCATGGAATCCAACTGCTCCTTGAATCCTAGGGATCACTCTACAGTTATGGAAATCAGAACTGATATAATAGTTGAGATACCCTGGCCTACCTCAGCTGATCTTTAACAGCTGGCCTATGCTTCTGTAAGTGGACCAGTTTGAACATCTACATGTGAGAGTGCCACTATTTCTTAAGTTGGAATGTTTTTTCTATTCTCCTTACTTTTTAATTCTGCTGAATAAATTTGCATTGCACCTTACAGTGACCTGCCCTGAAATTCTTTTTCTGTGATAAATCAAGGACCTACTTGGTAGGTTGAGTTGAGGTCCCATTTTCATTTTGGAGGACCACTTCTGACCCTTTACAAAGAGATACAATTTATACTTTGTTTTAGTTGAGAGGTAGATAAAGAGCTTTTCCTGCATTGTCTTGTTCTCAGTTTCTTTTATCTCAAAATACTATGCAGCTAGGTGTGGTAGTGCATGCCTATAATCTCAGCACTCTGCAGGTTGAGGCCTGATGATCACTGTGAGTTTGAGACAAGGAAATGTGGTATAGTTTGAGGTGACACATTCTGAACCCATTCTTTACCCACTGCTTTACAGTTATAATCAGCTCAGTGCTTTACCAGATTTTCTTCTTTCATGGCCCTCATTGTATGCCCAGAGGGGAGGTGCTACATTCTTCTTACGAGTTTTGAGGGGGAAGAAAGGGATACAACTGGCTTGTGACTGAGTTTCCAAGCTAGAAGAAATACTAAGTGTTAAAAATAGTATTTTTTTTCTTTTCGTTCTTTTTTTTTGTGTGTGTGTGTGTGTGACCAGGGTTTGAACTCACAACCTTGCACTTGCCCAGCAGGCACTTGTGCCTCGGAGCTATCTCCCCAGCCCAAAAATAGTATTTTCAACCTTTCCCTCCCAAAATCCCACCTCCCAATGATGGAAAAAGCTATAAAGGAAAAAGAAAATAAGAAAGGGTAATAATAAAGGCATAGAAATTATGATTTAACAGATCAGAGAGCTGGGAACTTTACTAGACAGCAAAGAACTAGAGGCACTGCATGACCCATGATGATGATAATGCAGGTGACATGAAGAAGAGGATTTGGAGACATAGTTCTGCCTCTGGGTGTTTTTCTTGGATGACAGTGGTCAGGTGACAATGGTTAACCTGCTCTGGAAGAATTTGAGGGACTGTGACATCAAGGACTATGACAGCCAAGAACAGATTTCTGGTCTGAAATTGGGCACTTGGTGGGAAGTTGTCATGGCCAGATAGGTGCCTCTTGCAACTCCTCCCCACCTCCATCTGAGCATGAGGGCTGTCAGGCTCCCCACCTTGACCCAAGACAGTCATTTTCAGTGAAATAGATCTAACTAGGAGAAAAGATGCTTCAGAGAGGCCCAGTTTGCATCCCCAGTAAGTAAAATAGCCAGGACAAGACATGGACTGCTAAGCCTCTAACTATGAAGGATCAGTTCTACAGATTCCAGTTAGTTTCCAGAATCTCTTCCCTGAGCCCAGAGCCAAATCAAGAGCCATTTACATCATCTTCAAGACAGGGGAGGACTCCAAAACAGTGGAAAGGAAACAGCATGTGGGAGGG
Organism: Myocastor coypus; assembly: GCA_004027025.1. Lineage (NCBI taxonomy): Eukaryota > Metazoa > Chordata > Mammalia > Rodentia > Myocastoridae > Myocastor > Myocastor coypus. The sequence continues at coordinate 17,060 of PVJA010025442.1, forward strand.
AAGAGAAAGGAAACAGAAAAGAATGTCAGGATGGAAGAAAACCTTAAAGAAAAGAAAGTAAAGATATAATTGACATTTGCAGGGAAAGATCTTGAATCCTGGAAAACAGGATGCTATTTTTAAAGCATAATTCTGTAAATTAAAAATAGCATAGCTGAAGTTAAATATGCAGTAGAAGTTTGGAAGATAAAGTGGAAGAAATCTATCAGAAAGTAGAACAAGGAGGAGGCATGAAATGAAACGTAAGATGAAGAAATTAATTCAAGACGTCTCATATTTCAGTATTATAACCCTGAAGTAAAACAAAGACACTGGTTGAAGGAAAGACTGGGAAGAGTCCCTGGAAATCAGTGGCAGTGGTTCTCATATTGTAAAGTCTCATAGTGTCTCCAAGGGCATCTTGCAGAGCCACATAGATTGCATCTGTGGGTTAAAATGGCAGTGGTGGCCTCTGCAGTAACACAGTTCACAATCTGTCCAACTGGATATGGCAGCCTGATGAATGCCTCAAAACCCACGGCATGGCATTTTGACTGGAAAACTCAAAGTATTAAACTGAAAAGAATTTTGTGAAAGACCTCAAAGAGAAAAACAAATCAAATCTAGAATCTTAGAAAAAATAATGAAGTCAAATTTTCCATAGTTAGGATTGGGAATGTTCCTGAAAGACCCATGTATAAAAGACTCAGTCTCCATCCAGGTTGATGCTTTTGGGAACTTGAAAATGGTGGGCCTGGTAGGAGGATTTCTGGTCATTGGTGGTATGCTTTTGAAGGAGATTTTGAGACCCTACAGTCTGTCTATCTGTCTATCTGTCTGTCTGTCTATCTATCTATCTATCTATCTATCTATCTATCTATCTATCTATCTATCTCTCTATCTCTCTATCTCTCTATCATCCATCTAATCTGTCAATTGAGATAGTCTCTGTAATTCAGGCTGGCTAGGGCCCGCTATATTGACCAGGCTGACCTCAAATTTGCAATTATCTTCCTGCCTTGGTCTCCCAGGTGCTTGGATTACAGGCGTATCCCATCATGCCTGGCTTTTTCTTTTCTGTTCCTGGCCTTGAAGTCTTGCCTTATGACTCTTATTACTGGTCCAGTAGCAATGAGGCCAAATAAATCTGTCATGCTTCTATATTGATTATCTCAGATTGCCTCTATAGTAGTGAAAGCAGTTCCATATGAGACTTCTCAGGCAGTGTATAGTATTCCCCTATAATCCCAGCACTGAGGGAGGCCTAAGTAGGAGGAACACAAGTCCCTGTCTGTCTTAGTTACTCTTTACCCCTTGCTTCGACAATACCTGATACTCAAAATGAAGAAAGGAAATGTTTATTTAGCTTACAGTTGTGGAGGTTTCAGTCCACACTTTGCTGGCTCCAAACAGCAGCTGTTCATGGCAGCAGAAAACAATGAAGAGCAAGGAGGAGCAACAGCTGCGGTGTACAGCAAGCCTCTCTCTTTCTTCTAGCAGACTTTGAAGACCAGAGCTCCACCGTGCAAAGTGGCACAGCCCCTCAGAAGAGGCACAAATGCAAAGTGGCACGAAGAAGACCACCACTTCTGGGGTCTGGGGCAGAACTCCTCCTCAGCTCCTTTATATAATCTTTTTGTGCTGACTCACCTTGGGGCAGCCTCACCCCCACATACTCTAGTGTGGAACCTACCGTGCCCAAGAGGGGCCCCCACACAGAGCAGATCCAGCCAAGCTTCTGATATCTCAAGTTGACACAATGTATCAACTACCACAGTGTCCCAGTTGAGCAATTTAGCAAGTGCTCCTTTCAAAGAATGAAAAGGATCGGGCTGTAGCTCAGTGGTAGAGCACCCCTGGGTTCAATCCCTAATACTGCCCAGAAAAGATTTCTCACAGAACTATCATAATCAGAAGGCTGTAGAACAGTGAAAATTCTGAGGAAAAATAATAATTTCCAAACTATAATTCTATATTTGGTTGTTTTATGCAATCTTTCATTATAAACAGCAGAATCTGTAGAATTAATTTAAACAGATGAGAAATCCTGTCTCAGGTTGTTTAGATTATTTATGAACCTTCCTGACTTTCCAGAGAAGGAGGGTTTGTACCCCACATCTCCAGGATCTGCAGCCAGAGACCACTGCAGGTTCTGCCTTGGTGCAAGGAGCCTCATGGCCACATAGGGTGGAAGCATCAGAGCAGGCAATAGTGGTGAAGATCACTCCTGCCACTGCCCTGCCTCTCCAGAGTAGACCTTACTAAGTCTCTACCATTTACTGAAAAGATGGACACTGCAGCAGGTGCTTTCTCATGTCTATGACCTCTTAAGTTTCTTGCAGGTCTGGCTCACTAGGCCAGCAGACTGCTCTGAGTTTAAGTCATGGGAAGAGCTTAGATTTTACATCTTCTTGCTACAGGAGAGCACAGTCCCAATGTAACATCAGAAAAGTGAGACTCAAGATGTAGGAAGCCTATAAAAGGAAAGATAAAATAGGTGAGATGGCACCATAAAATATTCCCTGTACCAGACAAGCTATTAAGAGTTGGGTAGAAGGAACACAGGTCTATCTAGGCAAGTCCTTAAAACCCCACTACCCCCTCAACCTTAAGAAATTCACTATAAGAAGTTCTATCTGTGTACACAAGGAAAATAGGCAGGGAACCCAGGAAAGGGGGCCAGCACACACAAGTGAGGATCAGAAGCCTTGTAAACGTGGCCGAAGGAAACTGCAGCTAATGGCTGTGGTGGGGACTGAAAGAGCAGTGCCTTCAGCCTGAGAGGAGAATGGAGGACCTCAGAAGGCCTTGCTGCAAGCAGGTAGATTATCCAGGGAGAGTGCATGCCATGAGAGTGGAGGGATATTTTCATAGTTGCAGAGTCTGGCCATAGGTTAGGGAGTAACATAGACAATAACAACATAACATAGCAAAGGGGAGAAAGAATGAAAATTGTTAATTTAGGAGAGAACAGAAAGTTGCAAAAGAAAAGGAAGTATAACCAAAACGCAGTACAGTAAATGTGTACAACCACCTGTGAAAGGTAAATAAATAATTATAAAATATAGGGCTGGAAAGATAGCTCAGTGGTCTAAGGGCCTGCATGGCAAGTGCAAGAACCTGGGTTTGATACCCAGTACTACATGCTGTGTGGGACTCAGAATTCCAGGCACACTGTGCTAGCAACAGAACTGGGCATAGTGGCACACTCCTGCAATCCCAGCACTGGGGAGGCTGAGACAGGAAGAGCAGTATGAGTCTAATCTGCATAGCAAGACCCTGTAACAAAAACCAAAACCAAAAACACAAACAAAAAATCCAAAATGTACACACTAGACATTAGCAAAATAATGAAATTTGTAACCATATTAGGAAAATAAGGGAGAAGGGCTGGGGAGATAGCTCAGTAGTATAAGTGCTTGCCTGGCATGTGTAAGGTCCTGAGTTCAATCCCCAGTACCAGAAAAAAAAAAAAAAAAAAAAAGGAGGGGACATATATACAGTCATTTGCCACAGAATAATGTTTTGGTCAAGAATAAACCATATATATGAGGATGATTATATAGGGTTGTAATAAAGCTAAAACACTCTGATCACCTAGTTATGTAGCATTGTATGGTTGCGGTCATGTGTAACCTATCAGTGTAGTATTGCTGGTTAAACCTACTGTGCTACCTACCAGTTGTATAAAAGTACAGTGATGCAGTTATGTACAGTATATATTACTAAGTATAAGTATGTTACTAGTTTATATGATATTGTTATTTTAGAGAGTACTCCCATTTGTGAGACAGTGTGCCATGTTATACAACAGTGGTCTCTTATACCTTATGCTTACTGAATCCCCTGATATCAAGAGGCCATATGGCATGACTGCCCTAAACCATCTGAGTTTCTATAAACACTGTTTTTCACGCAATAGCAATATTGCCTAACATATTTTTTGAGAATGTCCCTGTCATTAAGGGATGCATACAGTTGTGGGGATGTGAGTTAAGTTATTACCTCTCATCATTAAAGACCAACATATAATATGTAAAATTTAAAAAAGTTAAGAAGATGTCTAGGTCTGGGGATATAACTTAGTGACACAGTGTCTGTTTGGGGAGCACAGAGGTCTGAGTTCAATTCCTAGTATCAAAAAAGAGGTTTCTAATATTTTTAGTGAAATATATTTATATTAAACATGTTACACTTGTATTCATTAATAACATAATTAATAATTTATATAATCATGATAATAAGCTGAGTACATTATTTTAAAGTGTGAAGGCAAATGCTAGAATAAAGGTCCTTTAAAGTGAATTTTCAAGAGGGGTTCTTGTCCTGAGGTGGCGGAGGCTGAGCAGGAGGGCTGTTGTTTTTCATTCTAAGTGGTGTTGAACTCTTTGACTCTAAAAATATGAATGTTCACAATTTAATAGTTAACAAAAAATACAGGGTGAAAATAAATTACAGATTCTTACAAGCTCTGTGTCCCAAATTATAGCTCTTTGCTGTTCTTTATGCTGTGATGCAGTGGTAAAGACCTTAATTCTTCAGTAGTGAGCAATACTTTGAAAGGCATAAATGAGGTATTCATGTGTAGTTTTGGGAAAAACAATGAATAAAATTATGCTCAGACTGTATTTAAGCTCAGTTAAGAGTCAGGTCTCTGCTATACAGATCAAAATGTAGGTTTATGTTGTAGACGGAACTGAACCTTAACAAAGAGATGGAATAAAAAAGAGATGAAAGAGTACCACAGGGCAATGATTTAGTGGCAGAGTAGTTAGGTTCTTATAATAGTAGTAACTGCTTAATCACCAAGGCACTTGAGAGCTGCTGGTTGAAGAATTCATAGCCTCTCACAAGCTCTCACATGCATTTACCATTTACATAAGTACAGTCAGTCTGTTTAGAGATCAGTAAAAGGTCAAGTCTATAGTGCACTGAACAGTAGTTTTGTTAGAGTACTGGGAGAAGTTGCTGCATGGGGAGGTTCATGCTACACAGTAGAAAGTATTAAAAATCAAGAGAAAAAAATCAAATTTGATGTGACAAAGATGGTTGACTATAGTACAAGAGGGTACTTTTTCTTGTATCTTGGTTTAAAATACAACTTTTTGCTTTTTTTGATGACTTTACTTTTGTTTGCATAACTTTTATATACAGCACTCTAATGTATCAGAGAACATGACCTATCGTGCTATACTGTACAATATAATGAGCAAAAACTATGATTTTGTATAAAAATAATTCTAAAACAGTAATTAGTGCTTTTCAACATAGCACTCACCTAACACCTCAGTCTAACCCCGGTTTTTTTATACCACCTGAGCCACTCACCAAGAGATACTCTATAGTAAGGCAAAGATTCCACATCTTAGTCTACTTAAAATTAACAAGGCAAATAAAATTACATTCCTGCATGAAGGATCTTGCTTTTTTTTTTTTTTTTCTTAATACAGAATTAAATATGTTTATGACAGAAAATATAACTACTTTAGATAATTTCTGGTAACATCTAATGATGATGATCACATTTAAAGTGAAAAAGTCTGTGATGTAGTGTTAGATCTGAATGGAACCAATGACCTTGCTGATGAGAGTCTCTGTGACCTACATGTTCCTTCCTCTCTTTAAACTTTGGTTGACGTCTTCATCATTTGAATTGGGCAGATACAGTTGACAGTTTTTGGATTTCTGGGCTGTCTCACCGCCTTTCTCTGGAAGCTTCTCATTGCTTTCATCTGTAGGGGAGCAATCCATAGGAAGCCATAAAGCCCCCCTTGATGGCTGAGTGCACCTGAGGTTCACATCTAGCTGATGCTAGATCGATCAGCTGCTTTCTTTTGGAAAATTTGCACACCTGTGGGCCAGGAATGGTAAGTCTGAATTTAGCAGGCCATATGTGCAAGCTACTCCACAGAGTCCCACAGAAGCAGAAAAAAGCAGCTGATTGTCAGAGAGAAGAATGAATATACTAAGAGATCTAGATGATAGATCGATAGTAAGTCCCAAGATTTACTTCATTCCTCAATATTGTCCTCTTTGTAGAGCCCAGATGCTCTCCTCCTTTAATATTCATTTATAAAAGTCATAACTCATAATAACATCTGTCTGCACAGTTTACATAGAGTAGGACCTCAGTTCCAGCCTTTAAGTACAATTTGAAGAGCCTGTTTCCATGTATTAGTTGGACCTACACCCAAACGTGAACTGTGGTCCTTGGCTGAAGGAGACCACAGCCATTCTCTCATCTCTTTGGACCCCTGACATTCTTGACTTCCGCTGCAGTGAGGCTTCATCAAGGCACCTTTCAGTGTGCAACAGGGGTCTCTGTGGTCTCTAACATTGAGCTAGAGCACCACAAGATCCTTCCATCCCTTTTGGACTCATTAAGACAACTCTAACTTGTGCACGATGGACCTTAACACTTAATGTTGACTGAGATTCTTAAATATTTCATTGGATTGCTAACAAGTAAGCATTGCAATCTATAGGAGACTTTGGGCCAACTCTCTGGGGTGCCTCTTGGTCATCCTGAATCTAGAAGCAAGGGGAAACATACTGCTATATAGATAGGGACTTTTGTGAAATATACTTAAACATGTTTTTCTATCAGATACAAGAAAAAAGTAGGTAGATTAGTAGGCCTTGGTTAAAACATAATGAGTTTCAGCTAGGTGTGGTGGCACATGCCTATAATCCCAGCACTCGGGAGGCTGAGGCAGGAGAATTGGTGACAGTTCGAGACCAGCCTGGGCTACAAAACTGAGCTCAAGGCCAGCCTGAACTGTACAGCGAGACCCTGTCTCAAAAAGACAAAAAAGAGAAAAAAAAATATATATATATGTATATATATATATATATATATATATAGAGAGAGAGAGAGAGAGAGAGAGAGAGAGAGAGAGTTTCTTTTTTGAGATAAAATAAGTGAGTTTTCATTAATAATGTTTATTTGTACATTTTAGATATACATAAGTCACATTCATCATAAGGAATTTGCCCTTGTGACATGACATAACTCGATTCTCCTTTCTTATTCCCTTGTCCTCTTTTCAATCTCTATAAGTGAGCTTTAAAATGAAAAATTCTTAAAATATCTCTACCTTATTGTTTTTCTTTTCAGTTTAATTAATTAAATATGTTCCACTGCTCTGATGTACATAGAACTCATTCCTCAACGTTTTTTTTTTTTTTTTTTTTTTTTTTTTAAATGGAAATATACTTCTTAAAGTTTGTAGGGCCAGGCCTAGTGGCACACCCCTGTAATCCCAGCACTTGGGAAGCTGAGGCAGGAGAATCAGTGGAAGTTTGAGACCAGCCTGGACTACAAAAGTGAGCTCAAGGCCAGCCTGAACTGCATAATGATACCCTGTCTCAAAAGGATAATAAATAAATAAGGTTTCTAATACTAGGGAAAAATATCATATCATGTCTAATAAGTAGATTATAAATCAAAGATGCAGTATAAATCTTAAAACAAATATTAAGATTAAACAATATTCAGATAATTAAATCTTAAGTCAAAATTAAATATGTCAAAACAATTAAACTAAAAAAAATTTTCATCATAGTAAAGAATTACTAAGAATAAAACATAACATAAATACTGGAATGGCCAATATATGACCAGCACTTCTAACAGTTTAGGGACAGGATATTACTTACACAAAGCTCTAGTATATCATGAACATAGACTGTGCATCATGCTTGCTGGTGGCCAAGTGTCACTTGTGGGACTGTGCTACTACCATTTCCTTGATATCTATCCTGTAGATATGGCCATTCTCATAAGGTACAGGAGAAGTCCATTTGTAGCATATGCTGATGGAAATACTTTACTGCTGTATACAAAATAGTAATTGAAAGACTGTTTTTGCATACCTCTTTTTTCTCCTATATTTAATTGTTTGCCCTATTTGCTGGGTTCCTTTCACTCTCCTTCATGGAATTTTTCCCTCTCTAGAATATGTTTTGCCAGTCTGTAGGACTGAGTTTGTCATCGTGAAATTCTTTAGTTTTTTGTCGTGGAAGTATTTCACCTCTCCATTAAACTTGAAAGATAGTTTTGCAGGGTATATCAGTCTGGGTTGGAATTTGTTTTCTTGCAATATTTGTAGTACTTTGCTCCATGCTCTTCTTGATTTGATGATTTGTTTGGAGAAATCTGGTGGGTTTTCCTTTAAATGTCATCTATTACTTCTGCTCATGTTTTTTGTATTATTTGTATTTGTATTGACTCCTCCTTTCTCATTGATACCTATTAGCCTTACGTTGTTCATCTTTGCATCATCTTGCAGATGCTGAATTATTTTTTTCCTGCATCCTACTTGCTTTAAGAGATCTTTTCTTACCTTTTCATTAGCTGCAATGATGTCTTCAAAGTCTCAAAGTCTATTTTCACTTTCATTCAAATTGTTTTGCCAGCTTGTGATTGAGGTTGTAAGTTCCTGTATAGCTCTTAGAATCTGCTTCATACATTCCTATATTGCTCATTCAAGGATTCCATCATTATTCTATTCCGCTCTATTTTTTTAATCAGTGTCTTCTTTAGGAGCATTTAGTACTTCTTTCAATATAGTTATCATTTCTCTTTTTACTTCAGAAATTATTTCTGATCTGATTTCCTCTATATGTTTCTTCAGTTGCTTCCTTACTTTAGACACTGTTATTTTAGAGATTTCAGATGTTAGGTATTTTAGATAATCTAAAAAATGATTTAGCAGACACAGGAGGATAGGCATGGTTTGTATGTGACTACACTGACATTTGACATTTTACATCAGATACTTAACATCTGCAGATTTTGCCATTTTCCTATGTAAACTAAAGAATATTTGTAGTTCTTATTAAAAAGCTCCTTACATGAATTTATGCTAAGACCATTTTAAACTGTAAGCTTGGCTTGAAAACTGAATTTATGCTAATTAAGGATAAAGGATTAAGTTAAGGATATTGCCTTGGTAAAAACAGTTTGAGCCAGGACATAATTCTATTAGGTATCCATTCTTTATTTTGTCAAATTCACTGTTTAATTTAGGAAATGATAGGTTTTTTTGCGGTGTTCCAGCAGAGAAACAGGCAGAAGGAAAAAGGTAAAAGGGCTTTATTCTCTTGGAGGACATGGAGAGAATTCAGGGAAGATAAAGAATTCTCTGAATTGGAACAAAGGGAGGCTAAGGTTTTTATGGTCTTTTACCAAGGGAGGGTTTTGAGGAGGATGTTTAGATTTACCTGAGGAGCTGATTGGGGCCTTCCCTGAGGTGGCAGGACAGGTGGAAGGAAATTGCACCCTGGGCTGAGCTGGAGAAGAAGGGGAAGGTAGTCTTTGGGAAGATAAGCTGTTGTTTTAAGGGCTTCAGCCATATTAGATGACCACCATAATGATTCAGCAATTCATAGTAGGGCCAGAACCTATCAGGAAAAAGATATTGTTTCATCCACTTTGTAAACTTAATCAGGTTTTTTTTTTTTTTTTAAGCTTTGGCACTTTAACATTCATAAACATTAAGCATAACATAATGGATTATGGAAAAAGACATTATAATATAAGACTTAATTGACACAGTTTTTAGCTGGATATCCAAACTGCACTGTATTCTTTGAGGAGCATTTTACCCCATATGAGACTGTACATACATGTGAGCAATCTTTGCATTTAAGCACTACAGAGGAACTAGAGATGTCAGAAGATGTTCAAATTAAAATTAAGCCATTTTAAGACATCAGCAAACTGATGTCGAATATCTGACCTTTCCTTCTAATTTATTTTTGACTTTGTGTGTTTTTTGGGCATGCAAAGACCTGTAAGTCTCAGTTGCTACAATAAAATTCATTAATGTAAATTTGTGATATTTTTCTCTGTTTGCTGATTCTGCCCACTTGGGTTATTCAGATCTTGATTTAAAAGATATTTTGAAGCTAAAGAATTTAGTGAGCCTTTCTAATTATATTAAAGTGCTGTAACATTTTCAGCATTTTAAAAGTCTCTGGGAAATAACTATGTTTTATTCATTGGCCTTTGAGAGAACTGAGCTGAGTAAGAATATATGTGTAAGTAGAGCTTCAGGCTGTGTGAGTGTGGTAAGTTTAAGTTACTCTTCTGAACAAAGTGGAAAGGGAAGAGATTGGAGATCATATGAATTATAGGATATTAAAAATAGATTACTGGTCTGATAATAAAGGTGCTCAGTTTGAGCCTTGATGTATGATTTCAAAAATCTGCTTCCCAGAATCCAGATAATTCACATCCCTCCCCACTGTGAATATTTATTTGTCAAGTAAGACGTTCTTATTATCATTAAGAAAATGACAATCTAGGAAATAAATACATATTTTTACTTAAAATCTTAAAATTTTCTAAAGGCAAGTTTAAGTAGCAGCAGTTGGTTACTTTATTCTTGGATTTGCCCAAGTAGTATTGAAGATTTTTTCAGTGATGTATTTTCACAGCGTGATAATTTATCCGTTGGAAGCCAGCTTGACAACTTGAGGATAAAGCAGTACTGTGCCTTCTCATGAGGATTCCCAAAATGGAATCAGCATATTAATAAACCTGACCATCAACCATCTGAAATCCATTAACTATATAATTTATAAAGATGTAGCCTACATTAACACTTTTCTCCTAATCTTGCAACTTAATTAACTTCTGGCTATTGACTTCATTAAGTGTTGCCAGTAAATCCAAAGAGAAATGAGCTTAATAAAATTATAAGCAATCTTTGTATACTAAACTGTTAAAAAAATTCTTTAGTATGAATTTTAAAGAATCTTTAATTGGTAAAATAATCAAAAGTCAAATCTGCCATTTTCAGAATAGCTACTACTATTTGATTGACTTTAACTGGCAGCTATTAGTCCACTGCTGATCCTTAGTAGAAATATAATACCGTTATGTAATATCTGGCTAGTATGGTGTAAATACTATTATAGGACTTTGCCTATTAGCTGTCATTCAATGAAAAAGGAAAAAGGAAATCACAAAATGCCTTTGAGGGTTAGTGGGGTGTGTTCTTTTCTGAACATAGCAGAGATAAAGATTAACGATGCAGATGTTCACCTACATAAATTGTCAGTTAGTTTCTATCCAGATGACTATATGGCAATGAACACTATATTCCAACACTGTTGTTTTTGTGAAGCTGGCAGAAATCTGAAAATTTTAGAACATAAATGAATATTCATTCATTTAACCATTATTTACGCAATGAAGTACTAGATGAGGTTAAAGATGTGGACAGAGACCTAGCCCTTGGAAGGTTTTCTAGAGCATATGGATTATGTATTTTATTATGAACAAATTTGGAAAGCAGTGGCAGTATTTATTTATTTTTTTATTTTAGGGGAAGGTCTACAGGATGTTTGAGATCTCACTACTAGATTGGACTCATAGTGACCCACCTGTTTATAGCTTCCCAAGAGCAGTGATTACAGACATGTGCCACCATGCCTAATCTCAATTGCCATCTCAGCATGCCCTGGGGACAGGGTCGGCATGGGGATCACACCCCTGACCCCTGACTCTGCTTGTAAGTGATTTTATCTGCTGAACTACTTGGCCAGCCCTTCAAACATAGACTTTGAAGTCAGACATAACTAAATTCTGCTTCTATCAACAAAATAAATGATTTCAAACAAATACTAGCCTCAAGTCTCTCTTTTTGCTGATGAGAAAGAAAAGGAAAGAAAGGAGGTGTTAGTATATTTTCCCTCCAAGTCGATAGAAATAAGAAGAAAAATAATATGTATTTAATGGTTGTTTTTAAGTCTCAATAATTTTGAATTACAGAGCAGGAAAAACTTTTCCATGTTGAAGAAGTTAGGATAAGCACTGATAAGAAAATAGCATCTGTTTTGATTGCCCTGGAGCAAAGATTAATGTCACAAAGCTTGAAAATGTTAACTTTTGTGTTATTGAATAATTAGAGACCTAAAAAGTACAAAATGTGCACATTGTAAAGTCTAAGCAAATGTAAAAAGAATTAGAAAGGGAAAGATGAGTACAAGTTTTTAGTGAACTGGAAACTATTAGTCTCAATAGACCAATGAGAATGTGGATAAGCATGTGAAAGGAGGGTGTGACAGGAAACTGGAAATATCCATTACCTCTCTCTTATGAACTGAAATTCTCCTCCCTGACCAGGATCAGGGCTAGAAGAATCAGCCAAAACAGATGATCTTTCTGCTTTCCTTTTCCTGGTTCAGTTTCTGCAGTACTCGTGACTCTCAGCCAATGTAACTCGCAAAGGCCTCTGCTTTCAGGAGCAGGTTTCACTGCCAACTTCTGTCTCACATCTTCAGAATCAAAGGTAGAATTTTACACTGCCTAATGGACTGGACAAAGAGCAAAACAACTCTGATTTCTTGAGAGCAACAATTTATGTGCAGCTTTTATTTTATGCAGTGAAGTTTGTGGTGTTCTCTAAACTGCAGAGAACATTAAGTTAGTGCTCAGTTTCAAGATATCTTGCAATCTAATTTAGCAAACTTTAAGTATGTAAAGTGAGATTGCCCTAAGATTCAGATGGTAAAATTCTTCCTTAATGGATTGGTGAAGAAAGGTGTAGTTCCCTCATGAATTAAAGATGAGACAGCACTGTGTGGGGTGATTGTCAGGCATAAATGAATAAATACACATGAAAGCACTCACACTGCTACCCAGAAAACAGTATTCCATACATGTGAGCTTTATTGACTTCAAGCAGCTTTTCCTAATTTGACTAGTGATAGCAACTTCCTGAGAGGGCTTGTTAAAAGCCTTTTCCTGAAGATTATATGTTGGTTGGCCTAAAAAGGTGGGGAATGTGGGATGTGTATGTTTATTGCACATTGTATAATTCTTTAGATTTCTCTGATTTGGAAACATCAATAAGCGGTGTTCTCAGATTCACTTGCTGTTACAGTCCAGGGATGTGGCAAAGAGTCTGCTTATTAACAAGAGTCCCATGTAATGCTGAGGCCGTTAGTGAAGGAAAGGAGCTTTAATCAACTTGTAACAAAGATGATCCCTGGAATAGATTCACTGGTGTCTTGTAATCTCTTCTCAAACATTGACTTTTGTCAAATATTAAAAATTTGGGAGAAAAAGCAGATGAGTCTTTTATACTTGAGATTCCCAGACTTGTCCTGCTGACTTTATAATTGGTAGAGTTGTGGTAGAGTCTTAGCACCAGCCAATTTAGGTTTCTAGCTTTTCTGCTGTGCATCATGGTGCGAGAGCTGCCATGGCAAGCAGAAACACAAAACGGCACCCAGGATTTGGAGGTAGATTTATTCAATACTGGAAAGGCATCGACAGGGAATCAATTGTCCCTCAAAATGTCAGGCCACACAGGCTCAAGGAGAATGCAAAAGATGTGTGTGTGTGGTTAACAGAGGTGGAGTACTTGGCTGTATTTGTTTTCTTTTTTTCTTTTCTGGAATATTTAAAAATTAATTCTTTTTTTTTTTACTCTTTTTTAATTTAATATTTTTATTGTTTAAATTTAACAATGGTTATATTACATATTTTCATCATCAGATCAGTTTAGATTAATACATATAGGTATATATTAGATCGATCAAACAATTAAACATTAACCCTTTTAAATCAACATTACATTTTTTTCTTTTCCCTTTTCTTTGTTTTTGGAAAGTTGACATATTGCATATTGTCCTCACAATCGTTCTACAGAATACAGTGTGTGGGCATGACCCACCTTCCTATTGATGTTGCTTAGAAAAAAAAAAAAAAAAAAAA
>PVJA010025443.1:0-30859 GCA_004027025.1 Myocastor coypus
AGACAGGGTCTTGCTATGCAGTTCAGGCTGGCCTTGAGCTCACTTTTGTAGCCCGGGCTGGTCTCGAACTCTCACCGATCCTCCTGCCTCAGCCTCCCCAGTACTGGGATTACAGGCATGTGCCACCACGCCCGGCCGCAGACACATAAATTTCTAAACTGGCTTCTCCTCATCCTCCTTTGGAATGTTCTGGCACAGGCAAACTCACAGCATGGGAATCTGCCAGGTTCTGATTGCAAACTACTGGCCCCCAACCTTCCCAGTCAATGAGTAACTCCACAGTGAGGCCGTCGGGGCTCTGGGCTCAGCCTCCCTGCCCACACATCTGCTGACACCCTGCTGAAGAGCTCCAGTAGGTAACTGCGGCTGGCACTGAGCCTGGGTCTACACCTTCTACAGCCCTGTCTTTTCATCAGTAAAATGGGGTAGAGTACTAATGTAGTGTGTGGACTAAAGAAAATGACTGGTAAGAGGCAACTTAGTTCGGAGGCTGGGGGCATAGCCTGTGGAGGGAAAAGAGCTGAGCCCAGGATTCCATGCTTGGTTCCCCCCATGGCCCCCAAGGAATTTAGCTGGCTCACAATGGGCTAGGTATAGGTATCCTGGCAAGGGTACAATCCAATTCAGCCATAGGAGATAGGAGCTGATACTCATGTTGAAATCATTAGAATTATGTCGCACAAACATTACATTCTGTCATTGGCTAGTGTCAGGACAGAAGTAAAGTCTAAGGTCACTTGCCTAACCCTCTTTGAGCCTCCCCACAGTATGTGATACATATATATATCAGCAGGGGGATGGGTACTAGGAATCAAACTTAGGACCTTGCGCGTGCCAGGCAGGTGCTGTTCCACTGGGTTATATCCTCAGCCCCTAATTAACATATTTAACTTTTTTTTTTTTTTTTTTTTTTGAGACAGGGTCTCACTACGGAGCTGAGGCCGCCTTGGACTCACCATCTAGCCCAGGCTGGCCTTGAACTCATGGTGATCTGCCTGCCTCAGGCTCCATAGTGCTGGGATTACAAGTGTGCGCCACCATGCCTGGTTTACAAATAATGAATATCACTCATGCCAGCTGCTATGCTAGAAACTTCACAGGTGTGATATAAGCTGAACTCCTGATCCCTTGGTCTCATGACAGTGTGTGCCCCAGGGAAGACAGAGCCTTTGAGCACTGGACTGTTGTTGGAGGTGGATGACCTCGTTGGTGTAACTTAGTGGACAACTCAGATATGTGATGGCTGGGAAGTGCTACAGTCATGAACAAAAGAGGTCCTAGGTCCTGCCCTCCTAGAGCTGGCCAAACAGGCTGTGGATAAGGAAAGAAGCTGTGGTCCCTTGACCACCCCACAAAACATGAACTGAGAACCACTGACCTCAGCTAGACAGTGGTGGCGCAGGCCTGTCATTGCAGTGCCTGGGAGGCTAAGGCAGGAGGATGCAAAGTTCAAGAACAGTTTGGGTTACAAAATGAGTCCAGGACCATCCTGGAGTTCAGTGAGATGCTATTTCAAAAATAAATAAGTAAATAAATAAATAAGGCCAGGGGGCTAGGGAGATAGCTCAGCAGATAAACGCCTGCCTGACAAGCACAGGGTCCTGAGTTTGATCCCCCAGTAACAAAAATAAACAAGCAAATAAGGCCATGGATGTAGCCCAGCCAGTGGCACGGCACCTGACCACTGGTTTTCTAGGACTATAACTCAGCCATCTGAGAAGGTCTGGACATCGTGACATTTTAGGGATTTTTTTTTAAAAAATGATTTATTTATTTGGTACAGGGCGTCACTATACAACTTGAACTCATAGTGATCCTTTTTTCTTTTCTTTTCTTTTTTGTATTTTATTTATTTATTTATATTTATTTATTTTTTTGGGGGGGGGTCTTTTTTTGTCTTTCTGAGACAGGGTCTCACTATGCAGTTCTGGCTGGCCTTGAGCTCACTTTTGTAGACCAGGCTAGTCTTGAACTTGCACCAATCTTCCTGTCTCAGTCTCCCAGCACTGGGATTATAGGCATGAGCCACCTGGTTTAATGGCCAGCATGTGACCAGCATGACATGCGGTACCTGGGGACTAGATTCAGGTCCTTACGCTTACAAGGCAGGCATTTAGACCACTGAGCTGTCTCCTCAGCCCCATTGTGACATTTTAGGATAAGCTGCAGAAGGAAGCAAACCAGACCTAGCACTGACCAGCTTTTGTTCTATAGAGACAAAGTACTTTTTTCTGTTAGTTTTGTCATGATTTTAGGAAATTTCAAGGTTTTTGAGAAGTCGAAATAAACAAGTGTGTTGGTTAAAAAGAACAGCAGAAGGCTTTTGCTCCTCTCCCTCTGCTCCTTCCGCTTTGCTATTGCTGTTTTGCCATTTTCCTCTTCCATGAACAGCTGCCCTCTGCATGTGCTACTCTGTCTAGGAACGAGCTGAGAACAAACTGAAAGCTCATAAACTGTGAATTAAATAAAACCCTTCCTGAAAAAAAGAAAAAAAAAGGGACCGGCAGGATGGCTCAGTGGTCTAAAGTGCCTGCTTTGGAAAGCCTAGGCGGCTGCAGGGACCACAGTTCAATCCCCGGCACCACATGCTGTGCCAGCCCTGCCCTAAGGGCAGGCTGAGCCGGCCATAAAACCGGCCATAAAAATAAATAAACAAAAGTTCTGAAACAAGAAAAAAAATTAAAAAAAAAAAAAAAAGCAGAAGTCAGGTGGTGGTATAAGTAAAAGCAGCAGGTCAGGCACAAGGGACATCAAGTATAAGCAAAGGCATCTGGGCTTCAGCCCAGGGGAGCCACCGGCAGGGAAGAGGGCTGCGGAAAGCCTAGGTCTGCGCCGGGCTGGGAGGGGCCAGGGTGCTCGTATGGCACTGGGGGCCAGGAAGGGACCACACTCTATTTTTCAGAAGTTTTAGACCAGAGTTTGGGCAGTTTGAAGCACTTGAATGGCACATGTGTGGCCCTGGGTTTCCTCCCCTGCACAGCTGAGCACAGAGCCACATCTGTCTAACCTCCAGCTTTAGACTTGGGGAGGTCCCGTGGGGTAAGGTGCTCTCCTCACAGGCACCAGACCTTGGGCTCCATCCCCTGCCCACTCCCCAAATCACAGCAGCTCCTGAAGGCAGCACACTTGGGGAACCCAAGGCTCTGAGCTCTTCATCCTCAGTGTCCTAAGGTGGCCTGTGGGAGTGGCAGTCCCTTCACAGAGAGCCCCAAGGCCCTGGCCATGCCCATTCTGGGAACTAGGCTTGCTGGGATGGACACCAGGTCTATAATTCAGCCCAAATGCTGGCACTGCACTCTGCTGCCCCTGGGCTGCTTATAGCAGCTATACCTAGCAATAAGGGTGGCCGGGGCTTGTGTGGGAGTCCCCAGTTCCCAGCCTCACTGCCTTCCACTCCACCTTGACCCCTTTGGCTTTGTTTCCTGCTGCATCCATCTTCTCTCAGGCTGGCACAAGACACCTCTGCCATGGAAGCACAGAGCTCGGCCCACACCCTGTGCTCTCTGTGGACCATGCTCTCTGCTCAACCACATGTCTGCCTGATTTTTTAAAATTACCTGAAGCCATTTATAGCTTCCTTTCTCCCCAAAATGTTCTTGCCCTTTTGCTAAGCGCCAGACCTGGCCGTCACAGCCCAAATCATTCTTTTGTCCACTGCCTGGGAAATCAGGAGGGTTGGTGGCAGTGTTGTATGGTCATGGAGGTTCCCCTCCTGGGATCAGCCCAATGGGGACTTTGTCTTTAACACAGTATGTGTGGCACACTACCAAGACCTGGGTTCAGGTCCTACTCTGATGACAAAGTAACCTTACTTAAAACAGAACTGTCTCCTGGCTTCTGTGGAAACATAAGTGGAAGGAAGCTGCATTCTAGGGACACAGGAAGGCAACCCAGGGGAGTGATCCTTGGAGTGGGGGTGGTAAAGGGCCTGTCCACTACAGGCAAGAGCTTCTGAATGACCTCCAAGGTCTGCCACTTCAGCTGTGTGCTCTTTGACAAAGGACTTCACCCCTTTACACCTTGATTTTCTCATCTGTAACATGAGGCCTGCTACATCAACCCGATTATCTGACTGCACTCTCAACTTGCCTTATGTAATTATTTCATGATTTCCCCAAGGTTTCAGTCTGCCATGTTTTCTAAGCAGAACTTCTGCTGGGGCCCGGCGGGATGGCTCAGTGGTCTAAAGCACTGCTTGGGGAAGCTTGGGTGGCTTCGGTTGGATCCCAGGCACCACATGCTATGCCAGCCCTGCTCTCAGGGCGGGCTGAGCCGGCCATAAAAATGAGTGAATAAACAAAGGTTCTGAAACAAGAATTAAAAAAAAAAATTTTTTTTTCAAAAAAAAAAAAGAAGTTCTCCTGCTGCTTTTGTTCCCACTGGCCAAGTAGGCACGGTGCCACTGAGCTATAGTCCCACCTGGCCCACCTTGTGCTTCTTCATGGTGGTCCGAAGGATGAAGGAACTTTCATCACCCACTCTACCAAGCCAGAAGAGGGAAGCCAGTCAGGAATACGCCTGCATCTCTTCCTGTCCAGGGAAGGGGACAGGCCTTAGCGAGCCATAGGGAGGTGGTTCCAGGCCTTGCAACAGTTAAATGTTAATATAGGTGTCGGCAAAGGAAGTTCTAATGACAGAAGGAATGGAGGAGTTTTCCATCATCTCCTGTTTAACACGTACAGCTGTATTCATAATTACCCCTTGCCTCGGGCCTGAGGCCCAGGTGGGCTCCAGAAGGCTTGCACCGCTGCCAGACGAGAGACCTTAAAGAACATCGTGTAGACAATTGGAATGCCATTTATCGTGCAAAACACAATAAAACCCCGAGCTCTCTTCCTGTCTCAGAGACCCATAAATTATGAAAATTATACCTGCCCCAGGCCACGGACATATTGTTTTATTAAAGTTCCAATGAATAAACTTAAGGCTCTTAAAAATGTCCTCTCGACTTTCATCTGGCACACACCTCCAGCACATAGCCGGCGGCCTGGGTTCTTGGGATTCACACACGGGTTCCTCTGTAAAGTTGAGCTCAGTTCAAGTTGCAGGTCCTCAGTGGTAGGGAAGGCCCTAGTTGTCACCAGGGTGTCCTCCCACCAAGACATTTCCTCTTTGTGAGCATAGGAGATGTGTGCTTATAGATTTGAAGGTATCTCTCAAATTCCCTTTCAGTTTGTTTCCCTTTGGTTCACATGGGATCTCTGCGGACCCTTCTAGCTGTTCTATCAACTATCTTCTTCCTCTCTAGATTCAGTCACTCACTCTGCTGGGTGACCAAAGTGTTGTATGGTCAGAAGTTCATGTTTTCATCTCCGGGGGGAAAAAAAAAAAAAAAAAAACCACATAAAGTGCACGTTTAAAATCCCAGCCCTCTAGGAGGTTGAGGCAGGATTGCAAATTACAACCAAAACCTGTCCCCACATATAAAATAAAGAGCTGAGAATACAGCTTAATGTGAAGGCCTGAGGTTCAATCCCCAGTACCGTTAAAAAAAAAAAAAAAAAAAAAACTTTCCCACTCAACTGCACTTTGGGAATGCATGTGCCAACTTCTCCAAACCCCATTTTCATTTCTTCTAAAAGAAAGTAACTATAGAACCAGCCACACGTTTGATAGAAGGCAAGAGGTTGTTTTAACAAATGATCACCAGCCGGGCATGGTGGCTCACACCTGTAATCCCAGCACTCGGGAGGCTGAGGCAGGAGGATTGGTGTGAGTTCAAGACCAGCCTGGGCTACAAAAGTGAGCTCAAGGCCTGCCTCAACTGCCTAGCGAGACCCTGTCTCAAAAAAGATCACCATTATTGCCACACCAAAGCTATTTCCTATTGGGAACTAAGAGGAACAGGTAAGACAAACACTGAGTAGAGATCACCTAACTCCCTTCTCCAAGAGCAGTTGGATGGAGGGGGCTTTAAGCACTCAATGCGCTCTAAGTGATCGTTGTTTTTAATCTCCAAAACCCAAGTAACAGACAAAGCAGGGGAGGGCCTACTGTGTGCCCCACTCATAAGGAGACTGAGACACTGCCCTAGACATTAATTGGGACTGAGCTGATTGAACAGCTCATCACTCTCAAGTCAGTTACTTACCTTGTTGACTTCAAGCACTGATCTTTGGGGATGAGTCAGGCCACAAGGCCAGGTGATACAGTGAGGCCTAAGCTTATCTTCATCCTAGATATTCACCCTTTTGTGTCTTCTGAGGCAGTGACCAGTGGCTTCTATGCCACAAGGCTTGGATTTCACAAAGGGACCTGACAGGACACATTTAGGGACCCTCCAGAGCTGGACCCTTTACCACCTCCTCCCACATATCAGGAATTCTTTTAATTGACTTTGCTTTTGGGAAGAGGTATGTAGTTCAAATTTCACAGTGACTGATACATAAACTAAGAAGTTATAAAATGTTGCACAGCTGTATCCTTGCACTGAGAAGAGGCTAGAGCTTCCTGAGCAAGGGTGTTGACAGGGCAGGGTAGGGGGAGACCAGATGGAAGCCCAGGAGGGCAAGATAACTTAGCACCTGTGTAGGACTGGCTTGGGGCATTATCTACTCAATCCAGCTAGAATAAGGCAATCACTAAGGTTGACTGAACTTGGTGATACCCAGACCCAAAGGGGAAGAGCCTTAGAATTTTCTTGAAATGTAGATTGCTCTTCCCTACCACCCATAGCTCTTTCCAGCTTTACTACTTGTTAAAAGTGTAGAGAACAGCTGGCCCAGGAAAAAGGGCTTTGCATCACAGGGCAGCCCTCTTTTCTAGTAAGGTATAGCTTTCAGAAAGTGTACAGGGGTGACTTACCTGCAATCCTAGCTATTTGGAGGCCGATATAGAAGAGTGCATGTTTGAGGCCAGCCTGGGTAACTTAGCAAGGGCTTGTGTCATTTCCTTCATATGAAAGGTAGGGAATGAACACCCTAGTGCTAAGAATTTCCCGCTCCCTGTGCTTCCTTCGTTTCTGGTCTGCAGCTGGTGCACTGGCCTAGTGCTCACAGACAAGCCCAAGACCCTGACAGGCAAGGATGTCAGGAACCTGAACACACACACACACACAGAGGAAACAGAAGTCTGACATATATTTAACAATATATATTTATAGATATTTTTCTAGATCAGTACATTCAGTTTTTAACTTGTTTTTTCTTCACAAACAGAAGAACTCTTACAATAGTAGACTTTCTAAAATAAATACTATTAAAATAGAGCTTCAAAATAAATATTCTATACAAAGGAAACCTTCTGTGGTAACACCTGTGGTAGGGTGAGCAGGGCTGCAGTGAGGAGTGACAGTGAAATAGGAATGGAGCAGGAGCTGGGAACAGCTTTACTGTTTGTAACACGAAACCCATCTGTGGGACAGCAGAGAAAGCAAGATACAACACAGCAGTCACCAGAGCAGAAATGGCAACACAAGACCCAACGTCTGGTCGTGCTAAGCACAAGGCCATGAGGAGGCTTACCAGAGGCATGAGCCAGAGGCTGGCGAGGCCCGTGGACACCCCGCAGCACGAAGCTGCGCTACCTACGCCTGCCAAGACACTTCCTGGTGCAGTGCTGGAGAGCAGGAGACTCTGAGGTGACCGTCTACCTAGGTTCTGGCAGACAGGCGATGCTCGAGTGCAGCCTCAGGCCACACCCTGCTTCACTGGTCCCCCATCCCCATGCACAACATGGATCAATGTGATTCCATGTGTTCAGAGAACCATGTCACACGGACCCTTGCCAATAGAAGGGGGTGTGCCCACTCCTCCAGGTGGCCGCTGAGGAACTCTAAGGGGTGCCCAACATTTACCTCAGAGGGTTCTACAGTGCAGGCCCAATTCCCCAGAACTCAGAGCACTGGCATCTCCAGCCCACTTTCAGAAAGAAGCAAGCAGCTTACCCTAGTTGCAGAGGTCCCCGACCCTAGGAACAGAGACAATTGCTGCACGCCCTGATGCGAGACAAGTGAGAACCCGCTCCCACTGCCTGGCACTGCCCAAGGTGAGGGTGAAGCCAGCCAAGCTACTAATGACAGGAAAACACCGAGCCAGAAGCAGCTACAGAAAGATGTCATGTTTCTGAGTGCTTGGTCCCTGTGGCCACTGGCATGGCCTTGAAGGGTGGTGTGGCCATACACAAGCCGTGTTTATTTTCCTTCATTTTCTGCCAAGAAACTGGCACAAACTGTGGAGGACTGCAGCATAGCAGAGCTGGGAGAACCAAGGAGATTTCCCCCATGTTTTCCCTATACTGCTGAGCACACAGGGCACCAAGGCAGATGAGGTCCTGTGGAGCTCTGCAGGTATCCATCCGGCAGGTGAGGCGCGAGCCAAGAGCCAGAGGGGAGAAAAAAAAAAAAGGCAAACCAAGACCCACCAAAAAAATTTGTTTACAACTATGTACACAAAAAGGTTTCAGAAGGCCATCTGCCAGGATACAGGGTCTATGTTGGTTGAGGGTCAGGGTTTGTGTGTATATGTAAAGTTTGTATCCACAGCTTATGCAAATCAAATCTCCACAGGATGGGTGTGTAGACCAGGATCACCAAAGTGCAGCTTGTAACTGGTTCCAACTGCCTGTGGAGATGATCTGAGGGAGGGGACCTTAGGAAGAGCCCCCAAGGCCTTGAAGAAAGAACACACATGTGTGCTATCATTTTGGGGGCTACCTCTGCACATCTCTTCTGAGGAAAACATCTCCGGCCCCTTCAGTATATAGTTCGGATACATTCAACTAGTGTAAGTGGTTGGCCGAATGAGTTCATTTTCTACCATTCCCTCCCAAATTGTGCAAGAACATCCATCCATCCATCCATCACAACTGTGGCAAGGGCAGCTATATGCATTAGCCATAGAGAAGGAAGATGCAGTATCTTATACTTGCCTTTTACAAGCCAGTAAAATGTTACATAAAACAAAAACTAAGACCCTCCCCCTTTCCAATCAATAAATACCTATGGTTACAATTAACTTATGCTAAATCATAAGATGTTACTACTGCTTCCTGTGGGGAGGGCCTTGGAAGCATTAGGTCTACACGCACGTCACTCACAGCTACCTGTCTCCCTGCCGGAGGCGGCTGTTTCCACAGAACAAGCTGGAAATGCTTCAGACGTTCTGCCTAATGTGCTTCCCATGTCACCTGGGGCCTTTCTTCTGACCCAGGCTACTTCCTCTCCTGGAGGGAGGAGGGGGCAAAATACCACACAAAGCAAAAACCCTCAGCAGCTGGGGCAGGGGCGGGAGGACCAGACACACTACAGCTTTTGCATGCAACAAGTACCTACCCACTGGACGTGCTGCACTTTCTGAGTCCTTTAGCACCTTGAGAGAAAGAGTTGCTACGTCTTTGGGGGCTGTCAGGAGAGGGGTGCACTGTGCACAGAGGCAGGGCTCCATCCCAGTGGCCCCTGGAGAGTCTTCCCCACCCTCTCTGAGCTCTTCTGACTCCCCCCCACTGGGGCTTTCTAACACTAAAATAGACTCTTTTCACCACCTATTTACATGAACATACAGATGCATTGCATCGCTATACACAAAAGGCTATGACAGCAAGCAGCAGAATCAGAAGAGAGGAAACCCAACCCCAGAGCAGCTCAACTGTCATTCTGCCAATGGGAGGCGCTGCCTCTTCTTCGCTGATAAAATCCTCTTCTTGGGGGCAGGGGAATTGTGTTCCTTGAGGTTGCTCGCCCCCAGATTTTGAAATCAGCCCTTCCTGGGGGTGGCACAAAAGGAAGCAAGTTGTTTTACTATTGTTCTTTAAATCTCTGTTAGCATCTGGTTTAGTGATTCTATAAAAACATCACGACTGGATCAAGAGACTACAGCCTCAGACTCATTGGCAAAATGATATTTGGTCTCGCATGTGCTGCCCAGGCCTTCTCTACCCATCAAGTTTCTGGAAAGGATGTGAGTAGAGAGAAAACTCAGGACACAGCAGGCAGGCGAGTCTGTGACTCGTAAGAACTGGGCTGGCGAGCGTAGGATGGGTGGAACGCCCCCAGAGTTACTGACTAGGTTGTGAGAGAGGAATGCTCTGAAAGCATCTCGTGGCTCCCGGGAGGCTTTGGCTCCTTGGCTGTCCTCTGTTCCGAGTGCTTCCAAGTGTATGCCGTCAGGATAGCTAGTGTTCACCACCTTCCCCAAGAGGTGGACACCAACCGGTGTGCGTGTGGAAGGAGAAGAGAGCACAAGTCAGGACCTCCAAGGGTCTTCTCCAAGGGACCCTGGTGCTCAGTTAGCAATTCCTCCCAGGCAGCCAGCTCCCAAGAGAGCCAGAGACAATGGCCAAGTGGGAGGCAGAGAGAGCAGGAGGGACCAGGAAGGGCATCGAGCAGCTGCAGCTTCCGGATATGTGTCCACATCTGTGTTTTGTCTTCTGAAAATTCTCCCCTAACCACACCCTGCCCATCTGCTTAACAAAAGTTCCAAAACTCTAAATACCTCCCCCAAAGTATTTCTTCCTCCTTCTGGGAACGAGAGGGCAGGTGGCGGTAGTCTCTGCCTGTTTCTTCCCAAGCTAGGGGCAGGGAGATGACAAATAAGCAAGGCCAGTCTCAGAGGGCGACTGGCAAGAGGGACCCTCATTTCCAGGGACAGCACTTGGAGTTCAACCCAGTGTCAGAAAGGCTTGTCAGGTCTGGTGGCCTTGACGTCTCCACTAGGTGCCTTGCAGATGACACTGTTCGTGTGCTTGCAGCGGCAACCAGGACGGCGCAGACGGTCGTAGCCACGCTGGGCCAGCTTCACGCAGCCAGTGGCAGGCAGGTAACAGAGCAGGCAGGGCAGCACCATGGAGAGGGCACCCATGAAGGACCAGCGGGCGCAGCAGTTGGACCGGGAACAGGAGCAGGGGTGGTCGGCACAGGAGCCCTCATCATCTTCATTGGTGCAGTGATAGAAGATGCCCTGCACTAGGCACATGCATGTGCCATAATTGACCAGGGTCTGGGCTGAGCACAGGCACTCCTGGTTGCAGACCCAGCAGGAAGGCAACGTCCGAGGGGATGCACATTCCTTACATTTGCATTTCCCACAGGCCTCACACAGCAAGAAATGCTTGTCTAGTTCTGGTGGTGGTGCCGCTGGGCCCTTGAGGTCCAAAGGCTTACAATGAACCAGTTTTGGCTGGAGGCGCACAGCCCTGGGTGAGGCCTGCTCAGCCACAGGTGGTGGGGCCATGTGGTCTAGCAGCCGCTGGTCAGAGGAGGTACTACTGCTGCTGCTCACGGAGCTGGGGCGCCCACTGAAGGAAATCCAGTGGTGAGTGACATCCTGGTCACAGCGGCCGGGAGTCAGAGCCAGCTCTGGAGCCCCACCCCGGGTCCGCTTAGGGCCAGTGGGGGGAGCCAAGCCAGGGTTGTCAATGTAGTCGTTCTCCACATGACTGGTCTTCATCTGATCGATGGGCAGGATGGTGAGCGGATGCTGGAGGCGGCTGTGGGGCATCCGGCTGTCAAGAAGGGGCTGCACCATGACTGTGCCAGGGGCCAAAGAGGTGCTCTGTGCAATTGGGGGCTCCATGGGGCTGGAGGTCCTGGACTGTTCCAAGTAACAGGCTTCTAGGGGCCCTGGGAGAGGATGGGGAAAAGAAAGAATGGATTGCAGGCATCAGTATTGCAGCCTGTTAATAGCCACCTGCCCACCTGCCCACCTTCCCCCAGCAGGGCCTTGGGAGCCCAAAGAAAATGGAATAGAATTTCTTCAATGAACTTTCTAGCAATTTCCAAGGCTTAGATGATTAATGATGATAGTGACAACAATAATAGGGGCCAGCAAGATAGCTCAGCAGTGTAAAGCTCTTGCTTAGACAAGCATAGGTAACCACAGGGACCGCAGTTAGATTCCCCAGTGCCACGTGCTGCACCAGTTCCACCCCCAGGGCAGCTGGCCACAATATATATATATATATATCAGCAATAATAGTGGTGGAAATAACACCGGGCTCCGAGATACAGTTCGGTGGTAGCCTAGCACTCTGACTCTTTGGGTTCAATTCAGCACATCACAAAAAAGGGGAAATGTTTCTTTCTTTCCTTACCAATATCAATTAGAAAATTTATGATGTCTACTCCTTATGCTCTGCATAACTATGAGGACAACAATATGCAATGTGTCAATTATTGTGAATGTACTACTAATGTGTTTTGAAACTATCATTGTTATTTCTTATTAAAAGTAATAAAGAAAACTAAAATAAAAAATAAAATTTAAAAAAGAGCAAAAAAGGGGGGGGTGACAAGGCACTTTTCTAAGTACCTTATATAGTCATTGATCTTCCCAATAACCCTACAAAGTTATCTACTGTTACTGAGTTTTTCTTTAGGGCCAGAGTTCAAACCAGGCAGTCTCTAAATGTCTTTTGTTACTATGAAACATGCTCCATAGTGAAGTTATACAGCTCAGTGGTCAGAACACAGAACTTGTGGCCAGATGAATCTGTATTTCACTTTAACCTAGAAGTATTGCTACAAAAGAGTTCTTCAATCCCTGTGCTTTAGGCCTTAGTTCTGCTTTAACTCATTTATTTCTGGGGTTTTGGTTTTTTGCAACAGAGTCTTGATAAGGGAGGTGAACCTGGAACTTGTGGGGATGTCCCTGCCTCAGCCTTGAGTGCTTGACTTACAGGCACATGCCATCTGACCAAGCAGGTCTTAGTTTTGTCCTCTTTCAAATAGGTTCTTAGAGGAATTACGGGAGCAGGTGTGTAGTTAGCACAGAGCACACTGCCAGCTCTGCACCAGGCATATAGAGCAAGTACTCAACAATACACCCCTCTCCCAGGATATAAGGTTCACACTTCTGAGTGCTCGCAACCACTATGTAGACAATATGGTGAACACAGCAGCCCCGGTGTGCTCCGCCTGCGGGTGGCGTTTATCAGCTGGATAAAGGAAAACCTTTACTTTTTAGATATTCACAAGACAAGGAAGAGCTGTATCTGGCCACTATCCAAGATATTAACTTATCGCTACCACTTTGAAGCGGAGCCACCTCCACAGACTAGTAACTCCTGAGGAGGTGAGCCCCTGACACCCTGGATGGGAAACCCCCTAAAGGGGTGCTCACAGCACCGATTTCTCCAAGTGCTGAGCTGCACATTCGGCCTAAATGCTATTTACTAGAATAGCTAAGCCAACCCTGGATCAGTTTCTAATTTCACTGAGAGAGTGCAATTTTAAGTTGGCATCTGGCCAGAGATTCAACTGCAGGGCCTGACACGGAACCCCAGGAAGTCACTTAAATCAAAGAGCGGAAACGGCTTGGTTCAAATTTAGAAAGTGCACATTGTTTTCTATTAGAAGTGCCATTTCCTTGCCTGCTGACCTTTACATTTGGAATTCGGATGGAGATCAATTCAAAGAAGTAGCAGCGGAGGCCAGGGCCTCTACTCTAGGGGACACAGTATAGGATCCAAATCCAAGGCAAAGATTAGACCACAGAGCTCCAGGGCACTGGGGGAAGAGCAACGTGACAGTTGTGGGGAAAAGAAAGGGAGAAAACAAAAACCACACTAGGTAAGTGTGCTACCAACTTCTTTTCAAGATGCTAATGACATTGTAATTAGAAAAGCTGACCCAGCCGGGCGTGGTGGCGCACACTTGTAATCCCAGCACTCGGGAGGCTGAGGCAGGAGGATTGGTGCGAGTTCGAGACCAGCCTGGGCTACAAAAGTGAGCTCAGGACCAGCCTCAACTGCACAGCGAGACCCTGTCTCAAAAAGACAAAAAAAAAAAAGAAAAGCTGACCCTGTCCCAAGGGTGCAGCCCAAGAAGGGGAATGGGTAGTTTTCCCAATTCTGGTTTATCCCACAGGCCTCTGGTGTCTTTAGTCTCTACACTCCCAGGAGAACTGACACCTGAGGCCCTGACATTCACTGATACTAACAATGTAGTAAGGAGGGGGACAAGACAAGGAGACATTCAGAATAACTCAGTATTATGCTCTCCTTGCTTGGAGACAATAGTTTAATCAGAAATAGTTGACATCACCCAGGAAGGGCTTCCTTGGATACCTGTAGCCCCACTATAGAGCTAGCTCGGGATTATCTATCACTCTCATCTGTGTATCATCTATACTCTGAAATGCAAAAAAAAAAAAAAAAAGGCAAGGAGTCTTTTCCACAAGGCTCAATGCTCAGTCAACTGATAGCTCCCATTCACATAAGGCACTCACTACTGGCTCTGCTCCCATAGCTCTGCTTGCTTAAGATGCTGGCATTTCTTTGAACACACTGTTTTTCCTATCTTGGAGCAAGTCTACCTCAAGGCAGTGCTTGCCCCAAAGTTCTCTTCAGCTGAAAACAAAGCCTCACCTTCCAGTGGAAGAATTCCTTAAGGCGGAGTTTGCCTTGTATGCCTGGCAAGTCTGCTGGGAAAGGGCACTTGTGGGCCAAAGTAGCCTTCTGTGGTCAGGGCTGGACAGAGGGAAAAGCAAGGAAGGATCTATGGAGAGGAGTTTTTCCAGGGATTGCCAAGTCGGTCTCTCCACTTAGTCTCAGTAAGGTTCCAAGTGTTTGCTTCTAGAATATGAGTTTGAGGGCAACAGATCAGGGCTAAGAGTGTCCTGTTCCCAGCCCTGGGAAGTTTGGTTAGAGGAAAAGGTGGGACCTGGCCGAAGAATAGACAATGCCATGGATGAAGCTCTCTGCTAGCAGCCACACTGTGCTGCAGCCAGAACCCCAGCCTCACATCAAAGACAACACAACGTCCTTATTCTAGAAGCCCAGGTTAGGAATATCACAGGTCCTGCCAACAAAATGTCAGCGGCAGTTTCAAGGTTAGAATGTTCCAGGTAGCTGGAGACTTGTCTCAGGACCAAGAGTGGGATTGGCTGGGCTACCAGGAAAAGTTAAGAGGTACTTACTTCCCCTATCCCAGGTAGATGAGCTAGCTCTGCTTTCCCAATCCAGTTACTGTGACTTTAATAATGGCTGCACTTCCTGCAGATGAAGCAAATAGGTGATACACAGGGAATTTTTTTCTTTACCCAGGTCCTGGCTTCTCCAGGCAGCTGGCCCAGTTCATAGAAGAATCCCACCAGGAGGCCGGTGGAAGCAGCCACAGCAGGCAGCACGCTGGGATAAGCAGGCTCCCACCACTCTCCAGAGGCAGATGGCAACATCTGGGCCTGCAGCCGAGGCCCGACAACAGGTGGGAACGTGGCCCACAATGACTCAGCTCTCTTGGGGCAGCAGCATCTGCCATCTCCAGCAGGCACTTTCTAAAATGTACTCTTCTTATCACAATCCTGATACAAGTTCTCTTCCCAGTACAAGTTTTCTTCTAGCCACTAGCTCAGCAAAATCTCACTGTTGGCTCCGAGTCCTGCTGCCCACACTGGCTTAGGTCTGAGGCCTCACTTGCCTCCTAGCAGGACCCACCACAGGAGGGGTCTCTAAGAGCCCCAGCTGAATTAATTAGGCTGACATAGAAAAACCACTTCCTGAGCTGCCTATCTGATAACTCCTCAGGACAGTTCCAGGATGTCTCAAAAACAAAAAAACCCAGCCCATCTCTGCTAGTTTAAATCAATTCCCAGTCCCTAGGACCTACCCACCCTCCAGCCTAAGCACTGC
Organism: Myocastor coypus; assembly: GCA_004027025.1. Classification (NCBI taxonomy): domain Eukaryota; kingdom Metazoa; phylum Chordata; class Mammalia; order Rodentia; family Myocastoridae; genus Myocastor; species Myocastor coypus. The sequence continues at coordinate 15,565 of PVJA010025443.1, forward strand.
TGCCTCCTTGTTCTTACCTCGGCTTCCCCTCTAAAGAAGAGATTTTTAATATAAGAGGCTTTGCCTAATGTAGTTTGGAAGACACTGATGGCCAACATCAAGACACAAAGCCAACATCTGCCAAAGCACATCTGTGTGAGCCTTAGGCCACTATCACATGGAGTAGCATGAGGCAAGAGCATTTTCACTTCCACTCATCTTCTAATAATAACCGATAATTACAGAAGCAGCAAATATTTGTTAGCACTGGGTTTTATGCCTGAGCCCTCAATGATTTATTCTGGAGTTAGAAATAGATGTGGTAGGCCAACTCTGTAATGTCAGCACCTCGGGAAACTGAGGCATGTGGATTACAAGTTTGAGCCCAGCCTAAGCAGCTTAAAGATAATACATAAACTGATTTTCTAGAGCTGGGGATATAGCTCAGCAGCATAAGTGCCTGCCTGGCAAATACAAGATTCAGAGTTCAAAAAAAAAAGATTCAGAGTTCCATTCCTGGCAACACACACACTTATTTTCTAAAAACAAAGGAGAGTGGGAATGCAGTTCTGCACAAAGGCCCTGGGTACAATATTCAGTACCACAAAAGGAAAAGAAAAGGAAAACACAAAACATCAGTTGTAGGGAGCAATCAGGAAGGATTTGAACTCTTTGAACTTCTGGGGCTAGGGAGATACCTCAGTAGGATAAGGGCAAGGGCCTGAGTTCAATCCCCAGTTCCACAAAAAACACTCTGAACTTTAGCAAAGGCAACAAATAACTTTAGCTGCAGCCAGGCTCACAGAACCTAGGTATGTATGCAAGCACTGGCATTCTCAGACACACCCATAGCCTTCAGGGAGCCTCTTGTGTCATTGTGGGACCCCCATTAGCAGGGAAATGAAGCCAGTTTTTATTAGCATGGAGTGGGGATGAAGGGATTCCTGTCATTTAGGGAAGGCTCACTCTCAGTTTTCCTTGGAATGTTTCTGTCACTTCACTCCGCTTTACTGTTTGCATTTTAGCTGTCCCAAAGTAGAAAGCGTCTCACTTGTACAATTTCACTACAGAGAGGTCCTTAAAAGGAAAACCTTGGGAGTAACAGGGAATCCTATCTCCTGCTCACCTACCCACTGAATTTTCCCTAAGGGCACTCCTAGAGCTTGGGGGTGAGGGGTACAAGCAAGGCACAGTGCAACACGAAGAGGTCCTACAATACAGCATCGGCAGGAGGGCGGAAATCCCAGGGCACCCGGCTCAAGCTCCGTGTTTGCCCTGCTTGCCCGTGGGCAGGTCCAGGAGCCCAGAGCAGGGCCATGTTAACTAGCTGAACACAAGTGAGCAGAGATGAAGCAAGACACAGGGGCTGGAGAGAGAGCTCTGTGGCACAAGTGCCTGCCTGGCAAGTGCAAGGTAATGAGTTCGAACCCCAGGCCCGCAACAAATACATACACACATACATACATACATACATAATGTCTGCACAAATAACTGCCACCTACACTGGCCCAACTACAGCTGTCCCCTTGACTTACCCCTGGAAGGGGAGGTGGGAAATACTGGGAAAACATAACAGCTGTACCTTGAGAATAGGTCAACTAGTGACAATTGGGCATGAGGCTCTGAATGAATGGCTAACAGTTGCTGTACTGCCTGGTCCTTCTCAGCGGGGTCTTTCAAGGGAAGGTTGTTTAACCCTTTAACAACACAGGATAAAAGATCTCTAGACTGTCAGAGTCTGCCCACCACTCTCGATCACCACTGCTCCACTCTTTGTGACATGAAGTCCCAGTTTAGTTAATTAACTTATAGCCAAATGATGACTAACTGCTTTAAGACTTGTTAAGTGGGGGGAGGGGAGGGCAATAGGGGAAGCAGGGGACTTGCCCCTGACTACACCCTAGGGTGTTGCAGAGAATTGGGGTGGGGGTGGGAGGAAAGATAAAGCCATCAAGCAGATTAGTCTGGGAATTCTCCCTCTCTCCCTTCTACCCCACCTGCCTCCCAGCCCAGCTCCGAGGAGCTCAGCACTGGTGATAATCTGCTAGGGATCACAAAACAAAACAGTTGTTTTTCATCACTCTGTCCCTCACCAGTTATCAGCTTCCAACCCTGTTCCTTTCACTTCCTTTCCACATTCAAATCAGCCCAGCTCCTCCAACAGGCCGGGCCAATCCTGGGAGTCTCTCCGTACATTTTCAGTTTTGTAGTGTTTTAGCCAGCTTCAAGTTGCTGCTTCACTGTAATACTACCCCCTTAATTACAGTCTGCTCAGATCCCCCCCCCCCCCAAGAGGATTCAGAAGCCAAGCACCAGCTGCGCAGAGTGGCACAGGTCTGTAGTCCCAGCACTCTGGAATTGTGGCAGGAGGACTGCCCCTGCATTTCAGGCCAGCCTGGGCTACTTAGTGAGTTCAAGGCTGGTCTGACTTTATCTTAAAAACAAAACACAAAAAACATCCAAGCATCAGAAAGAAGGGAGGCAGTACCAGTCCCCTGGTACCATCAGGGAACTACTAGACCAGGTCAAGGTTCAGGGTGGGCCTAGGACAGGGTTTCTTCCCAGGGACATCCAGATAGTCTTATTTGTCTCCCTATCAGCCACTGAAAAATGAACTGACAATAATAGATTTTAGTGTCCTCCTGGGAAAGGGCAGGAAATGGCTTCCTCTTCTCCTAGCCAGAAAGAGACAGGCTGCCCGACAAGGGAAACCACTCTTCTGCAAGCGGCCACCTGCCCCGAAGGGCCCCTTCCCTCGAGGCCCAGCACATCTGTGCTCCCTCCCCAGTGCCCTTGCTTCCTCCACTGGCGGGCCTGTCCTTGGAAAGAACAATCGTGATCACAGCTGAACGGTGGAGCCTCTTAAGCCCAGCCACATGTCCCGGATACATTCTCCAGCCTTGTCAGCTGTCCGGATCTGCAGGGTGGCCCCAGATCCAAGCGCCAAGAATACTCCGCCTCTTACATCATACTACACCCCATACCTCCTGTGCCTTTGCTTAGAGATGCTTTTAAAACTAGGCCCTCCGCTTAGGAATTCTTAGAAATCTGGTTAACAGTCAGGCCCCAGTCCTCACCATTCACTCGCAGGTCCCTTGGCTTCAAGCTCCTTGGAAAGAGTTTGGAAGTTCACATTTTCTACTAAGACCTGAGCTTAACAGGTTTTTCGAGGCCATTGGTTTGCTGTACCCTTGGCCCTTAGCTTGATCTGAAAGTACTCCATACAGGTTTTGGTATGTTCTTCACTTTCTTGCTCAGCCTCTGTAGAAGAGCAAAATATGTCCCCAAGAGTCACCTCTTTCCTGATATGGCCACGTGATGAACCTTCCACCACACTCTTGCTATTCCTCTTCCTTAAAAAACCTAAGCTGCTGTCTACATTTCAAATTTTCCATTTTATTCTCAAATTCAGCAGAGCAGGAATCCTCTCCCACTTTGTGAGAACTTCCCCTTCACTAGGTGCTAGTTGGTCAGTATTCGGTACACAAAACTCTGAAAAAAGGAGGGCTACAGCCGGGTGTGGTGGCGCATGCCTGTAATCCCAGCACTCGGGAGGCTGAGGCAGGAGGATCAGTGTGAGTTCAAGACCAGCCTGGGCTACAAAAGGGAGCTCAAGGTCAGTCTGAACTGCATAGCAAGACCCTGTCTCAAAAAGACAAAAGAAAAAGGAGGGCTACACTAAGCTCGAAAATGCTTGCCTTGTAATTCCTATATTTGGAAGGCTGAAGCAGGAGGACCACGATGGGTTGGGGCAAGTCAAGGGTACATACTGTTCAAGCCCATCCTCAACTGCATAGTGAGACCATGTCTTATTTGAAGAAGAGGAAGAAAAAAAGAGGGGTCTTTCTAGGCCAGAATGGACAGATGTCTCAATCTGAGAAAAATGTTTGTGTGGAAAAGGCAAAACTAAGGACTGAAGATGCTACACCGAGGTACCTTTCATATGAGAAACTGGAGAAGTCTGTAGTATAGTCCAGGTTATTAAATACCAGGACTTTTTTTTTTTTTTCTTTATAACAGGATTCCACTATGCCATTCAGGCTGGCCTTCAACTCACTTTGTAGTCCAGGCTAGCCTAGAACTTGCAGCAATTTGATTCTCCTGTCAGGTTACCTGGTTAAAGGCATATGCCACCTTGCCCAGATCTTGGATCTTAAGGGTTACTTTAGAAAATGTTAATTTTCCCTCCTCTTCTAGCTTAATTTTAAAATCACTGACGTTTACATTTTGCCTTCACTTGTTATCTCTTAAGAAAGCCAGTCAGCCGGGCATGGTGGCTCACGCCTGTAATCCCAGCACTTGGGAGGCTGAGACAGGAGGATCGGTGTGAGTTCAAGACCAGCCCGGGCTACAAAATGAGCTCAAGGCCACCCTGAACTGCATAGTGAGACCCTGTTTCAAAAAGACCAAAAAAAAAAAAAAAAAAAAAAAAAAAAAAAAAAAAAAAAAAAAAAGCCAGTAGCCAGGGATTTGGCTCAGAGGCACAAGTGCCTGCATGGCAAGTGCAAGGTCTTGAGTTCGATCCCTGGTACCAAAAAAGAAAGTAAGCCCGTGAACCTCTGGGCACATTTAACGTCAGGTTTACAAGATTAGTAGGCATAATGGTTATGAACTGGGCACAGAACAAGCTTCCAAAAAGCCACATCTTTCTACCAATTGTAGAAGGATGCAGACAAAAATGACATAGGGAGTTCTAAATGCCCAGCCTCTGCTTTAACCTAGAATCAATCCATTCCACGTGCTGTCCCTATCCATCAGACCCAACCAAAGCTCTAGGTGAGGCTGCCATTTCAGAGAATAATTTAGAAAAAATTGTGGGAACTTAGTTGAGGAGTAAGGGCTGTAGAGATCGCACCCCATAAAAAAGGGAATGACTTGCGTTCAGAAACTAAAAAGGCAGATGCTTAATCAGCAGCCTTCTTTAGTCTTTTTTTTTTTTTTTTTTTTGAGACAGGGTCTCACTATGCAGTTCAGGTTGGCCTTGAGCTCACTTTTGTAGCCCAGGCTGGTCTTGAACTCGCACTGATTCTCCTGCCTCAACCTCCCGAGTGCTGGGATTACAGGTGTGCACCACCACGCCCAGTTTCTTTAGTCTTAAGTCTTCACTCATCCTACCTGGAGGATATGCTATTCCATAAGTGATTTCAGAAGTCTGTTACCAAAGTACCTCTTTCACCCTCCCCCACCTCATTGTAGTCACATAGCTCAACTGGTCAGCATGTCTGCTAACCACCAGGTTAGGCTTCACCCTAGGCTAACCAGCACAGGACCCTTACAAGGGATGGAAAATAGAATACAACTTCACCATGAACATCTATATAACTTCTTTCCCTTCAGAGGGAGGTAGACAGAGGGATATGGGGAGGAGAGAGATAGAGCCCAGCTATATAGCACTTCCTTTCCTAGATGGCCCCATGCTTGCACTACATGGGAAAAAAAAAATGTTTATGCTCCATGTGTGTGTGAAGAACTGGAGAACTCTAAACATTGTGAAATTCACCAGTGCAATATTGGGTAGGGCCTCGGGCCAGATGGAGCTTATTAAGAGATTGATAAATCCCTGTTTCCCAACTGCTCTGGGCCTTTTACCTTCCAGTTTTGTATCCCTGAGAGACTTGTCAGGAAGGTTAGAACCTTGGTCGGCAAAGCAGACTGTGTGCCAGCTCCTGCCCATCAAACATGTTCTCTGGCCTTCATGCATTTAGGTTCTCTCCAAACTGGAGAGAATCATGCCATCAACTTGAAGATAGGAAAGAGGTGCTGGCCACTTGGTCTGGTCTACCCCACTGATCCTACACCTTTCTTTCCAGCACAAACCATGGGGGTGGGGGCTGCCCTGGAGTCTGGCTGCGCCACAAGGAGGCCTCCTGCCCTTAGCCAGACTGCCAATATGGATGCCTATCCACAGCAACTGGTGAGGCAGCCAGCAATCTGCTCTTCTCTCTATTCACCTTCCTCTCCAGCCCTTTTCGCTTCTCCCTCCATCCCTCAGCCCTTCCAGCTATGTAACCATTTTTCGCTTCTCTAGCCTCCTCTGCCCACAACCCCCAGTCCCCAATCAAAGAAAATTGAGAAACCGTCTTCTTGCACAAGAGCAGCTACTGTCTAAACGCTTTTTGATCGCCTGCATGGAGGGGGAACTGGGCACAGCCCTGGCCCCTGCGATGCAGCCAAGCTCCGGTTGCCCTGGCTGGCCAAATCCGCCCTTCACCCCCCTCACTGCTCCTGTGGTCTTGGCGATTCAGAATTTTTCAGAACGTACCGTCTCTATCTTTCTCTCTTCTAGGTGATGTCAAGCCTGGTACCACCAGGAAGGGAAGCAGGAAAAGTCGGAATCTTATCTCTTACGCATGCAACCTCTTCCTCCAGCTCCCACACGCCCGGCGTTATGTAAACGCACCTTCAGCCCCCACTAGAGTCCTAGCGACGCCTGGGGGCTCTGGGGCCTGGTACAACCCAGGGATTGGGAGACCCGGGGTAGCCGAGAGCCTCGGACCCTGCAGAGCCAGGGAAAGAAAAGGCAACTGCGTAAAATGCGGCAGCCGAGCAAAGGTCAGACGGCCTGGAAGCACCTCGCCAAGGAGCGGGAGCAGAAATGCCCAGTCCAGAGCCGGCCCAGTGCTGACCATCGAGGGGGAGGTAGAAAGGCGGAAAGCCAGCCAGTCCGTCCCGACTCCAAAGGGGGCAAGAAAAACCTACGTCGAGCATAGGCCGCTGCGGCGGGCCGGGAAGACCCACGGAGGAGCTGGCACCATGGGCACGCAGCCCGGCGGTGGGAGAGCCGCCTTAGGCGAGGGCACCCCCAGACCCACAGGGCGGCTTCCGACCAAGCACAGAGCCAACCATTTAGGCGTCGGAGGCGAGGGGCGGCAGGAGGAAAAGAAGCCAGGCCAGAAACAAACTCCGAAGACACGCACGGGGCTTCCTGAGTCTCAGAGGGCGGGGAAGTCAGGCTTGGCAATACCCAGGGGTCGGAAACAGTAGTGCCAGGCTGTGAACAACCCCAGCGCCGCGCCAGCCGGGCCGAGGGCGTTAGGGAGCTGGGGCACACCGCAACGACTAAGGGAGGCGCAGGCAGAGGGGAGGCACCCTGAGACGCGGTTAGAAATAGCGCACCATTTGCCCCAGCCGGAGGGGGAATTGCGTCGCGGCAGAGTGGCCAGTTTCGGATCTCCAAACCGGCCACGGACTTACTTTGAGGAGCTGCAGAGTCACAAGCATTGCTCCAAGTCTGTGTAAATCCCTGAAGCCGAGCGGTTCAACGGCCGCTGTACTCGCAGACGACAGCCAGAGAAACCCGCAAGGCTCCCAGCGACCCGCAGAGCCAGCTCCGCGCTGTCAGCTCCGCTCGCTGCCTCGGCGGCGGTGTTGCAACCACTGCCTGGGAAAATGGCTTTTTTATGAATGGGAGGGAAGGGAGACCCAGTGCGCACGCGCGCCATCCGCGATTCTATGAATGGGTGGGCATAAGAGACCCTGCGTGCGCATGCGCTGCGCTCCTTTTTTTATGAATGGGGGGCCGGAAAAGAACTTAACCCGTGATTGCTGGGGCTGGCTCTGGCTCCTCTAGGGCCGTCGTTCTTTTACAAAGAGGGGTGGGGGTTGTTGTTGCTTTTTTTTTTTTTTTTTCTGAATGAATGGAGGGCGGCGGCGACTGCTGCAGCTGGTTCAGCTGCGCGGGCTGTACCCCTCCCAGTCTTCGAGAGGAGGTAAAGGCCACCTTCACACCGCTGCGGGCCTGGGCAGGAACCGTCAATGTCTTTGGGGGGCGCGGGGCTCAGTGGCCTCCGGATCCAGGGCTGAGAGCAGGGTGGGGGAGGACACACCTAGGTCTGGTTATCTCTTCCCGCCGCAGGTAGTCATGGGGGTGGGAAGGCAGGACCCCTGTTGGGCAGATCTTTTGGCAGATCTGTGGCGCCTAGAGACGTCGGAGGAATCTTGAAGCTGTATTTACCAAAAAATTAAGAAAATGTCCAACGTCCTTATCAAAGAAGGGTGGAGTGGTTGTTGCTGAGCGAGTGATTTGGTTTCTGAGGATGAGTCGTGAATGCAGACCACCCCCACCCCCCGTTTCTTGGGGGTGGACAGTGACTGGACAGAGGCCTCTTCCGGCTCGGTACCCACCCCCCCGGCGCGATTCTGCTCGCTCCTTGAGAGGATAGGCCCTGGCCTAAAGGTTCCTCTTGCCCCCGCCCAGTGTAATTTTCCGCAGCGTTAGGGGCTTCTGCCTGCTGTGTGCTGCCCTGGCTAGGTGTCCCCGCACCGCCCATGGTCCTGTCCCATCCCATCTCTCACAGGACGCTGGCCTGATGTGCCTCCGACCCCCGAAGGCCCACGACCTTTGCTGTTGTCGGCTTTTCCCAGTACCTCCTTCTCCCCCACTTTTAAACTCCCCCAAAAGGAGAGCAGGGGGTGGGTGGGCAGCGGAGAACTGGCCAGGTGGATGGGTGGAGCCAGCCGCGCCGTGGATGCTGCCGGGGTGGCCGGGGATTAAATAACAGGGCTCTTGAGCCGCAGAGGAAATGGAAATGGCCAAGGATCCTTTCTTTGCTTCTAATGATGAGGGTTGGGGATAGAGGGGTGGAGCCCAAGCTGGTAAAAAGAAAAGCCCACGCCTTTAGATCTGACTCCTAGAAGGTTGTACGCTCTCGCTGCAGGGCCCGCTCCGCCCTGAACGGAGGACGCGGTAACCTTCGGGGAGACTAGGGTAGGGGTTGTCTTTTTTTTTTTTTTTTCTTTTTCTTTTTGCGGAACCGAGGTTTGAACTCACGACCTTGCACTTTGCCAGTCAGGCACTACTTGTGTTATCTCCCCAGCCCCTTAGAGGTTGGCTTTGATGCAAGGGTAAGAGGTAGGCTGAGTCTGAATCCCCTGTAAGGAGTATCTTTAAGACTTTCCTGAGAGGCAATGAGGCTGTCTTTTTCTGCCTACGCCACTATAGGACTGCGTTTAGCAGTCCTCCGAGGAATTAGAAGGCCTCCCAGCCTCCGGATGAAGTCTGGCCTGGGGCTGGGCCTCCAGCTACAGGCAGCTGCGACCGGAACCCAAGGTCAACGCGTCCTAATCAAAAATTCCTTTTCACCGTACAGACTCAGCTCCCGGGTAATCACTCCCGAAGCCGGGGCTGACTACCCTGGGGAACTTATGCCTTCCTTCCAAGACCAAGACCTGCATCAAAAAGCCAGAGAAAAGTTCATTTTACCTGGACAGTGGAAGATTTTACAGCTGTTCTGGCTTCCCTGAAAGAGTATTGAAATTCAGTGTTACAGTTTCCGTCTGTTAGAAACTGAGGCCTGAGGTCTTGATGTAATATAAATGGTGGGTCTGAAAAGTTGAGAACGATTTTTTTTTTTTAATGGAAGTCTTGGTAAATTGTTTTGCTAATTTTCTATAACTTGACAGCCAGGTTCTCTACTGCTCCCAACCCTTCTCAGCTTGGCAAACCTAAAACAAAAGTACTCCTGTATCATTTGAAGCAGTTGAACGACAGCCCATGCTCACCCATGTTGCTCGCTCAGTTACAAAGTAAGAATAAATCAAACTTACTTTTCTTTTTTTTCTTTTTAATGTAGAGAATGGACAGTGGGGTAGAGGGCTGCTGTCCTGTTTCCTGTATTAGAGGAATCAGCCAAGAATCAGGATTCCACTTGGTGGTCTTTATTCTCAGCTTTCCTGAAGGAGGAGTTGAAATATCATCCCTAAATAGGGAGAGTAGAGCTTGTCAGTCCCCAGGTAGGCTGAAAGGGTCTTAAGTACCATGGAAGTCAAGTGCCTGAGAAGGCACTGGAGGCTTTTCCTATCCTGCTTTGAACCTAAGCCTAGATGTGGTTTAGAGCAGCAGTTGTGAGAAATTAATTCGTACTGTGCTAGTGACTCTAGGAGCTATCAGTGAGAAACAAGTAGCCCACCGTGAAAGTGGGAAGCTTCGTGTTTTTAGGAGGTAGACTACCATCTGAGGCAAGATGTACTCAGAGGAAAAAAATCAACATGCTTAGAGGGCATGAGGACCAGGGCGATGGGTGGGGAAGGGTTTTGATTTGGGCATTGGTGAGAGTCCCTGGGAGAGGGGGCCTATGGCTGTGAGTTCAGACTGAATACTGAAATGGAGCCTGAAGGACGCATCTCAGGCTGGAGAGACATCACAGCATCTCAGGCCCTGGCAATACCAGGGGAGACTCCGTGTCAGAAAAAGCCTAGCATCTACGGGGGGTGCAGGGCAGACAAGATCTCTCCTTGCTGAGAGGCTAAGGTTGAGAAGCAAGGATGAAGTGAACCTGGCAAGTCCAGGAACACCTGAAGGGTTTTAAGCAGGGTGCAGCACACTGTGGTTTGTGTTTAAAGCTCTGTAGCAGCTGCGTAGCCAGTGGGGGAGGGGGGCGCAAGGCACCAGCATGGACGATGGAGCGAGTTGGAAATGTTCAGTAAGGGGGAAAAGCACTGTGTTCACTCTTGGAGCCTGTAGCTGATTAGGGTGATGCTGGATTTTGTTTTAAGGGGGTTTTGTGGTTTGTTTGTTTTTGCTTTCTCTCCTACTCAGTCTTGTAGAAGGTACTTTATAAATTTTGCTACTAGAGGAAAATCCTAATAACCTTGGTTTTTTTTTTTTTGTTTGTTTGTTTTGTTTTGTTTTTTGTGGAACCATGGATTGAACTCAGGCCCTTGCACTTGCCAAATAAGCTCTTATTCTACTGATCTATCTCCCCAGCCCCCCAAAACCTTGCATTCTTTTTTTTTTTCTTCATAAAACCTTGCATTCTTGTTTGGGATGACAGTCTTTTCTCCCCAATCCAGTATAGATGCCTTCACCTCCACCAGGTCATGGAGTAGGGGAGAGTACAGTGGGTTTAGTTCTGGGCTTTATTCTTGTATCAAAGCCTCTGGCTTTGTAGCCCTGGAACCTGGGAGATGAGTTAGTGTGAGTGAAGAGAGGCAGAAATTAAATTCAATCACAGGGGCCCGGCAGGATGGCTCAGTGGTCTAAAGCGCCTGCTTAGGAAGCTTAGGCAGCTGCAGGGACCACAGTTCGATCCTTGGCACCGCATGCTGCGCCAGCCCTTCCCTCAGGGCAGGCTTAGCTGGGCATAAAAGTAAATAAAAAAACAAAAGTTCTAAAACAAGAAAAAAATAAAATAAAAAATTATTAAAAAAAAATAAAATAAATTCATAGAGGGGCCAGGGAGATAGCTCAGTGGAATAGTGTCTACCTGGCAAGCTCAAGGTCCTGAGTTCAATCCCTGGTTGGGGGGGAGGCGACTTCTAAAATACAATGATAGATATTTGTAGAGCACTTACAGTTGCCAATCCAGTGCTCAGTACATTTCTTTCTTTCCTTTTATTTATCAAAGATCAAAGTTAGTATCTTGCACTTGCCAGGCAGGCACAGCACTTCGAAACAAAACACAATGGGCAAGGTTATATATGCCTGTAGTTTCAACACTCTGGAAGGCTGAGGCAGGAGGATCATAAATGAGTCCATCATGGGCAATTTAATAAGATCCTGTCTCAAAATTATTTTAAAAAGCTGAGGATATAGTTCAGTGGCACAGTGCCAGCCTGATAAGAGTGAGGTCATGAGTTTGAGTCCCAGCCCAGAAAAAGAAAGAAAGAAAGAAAGAAAGAAAAAAGGCTGGGTATAGTGGCACAGATTTGTAATTTTAACCCCTCTGGAGGCTGAGGCTGGAGAATCATTGGGAGTTCAAGGTTAATCTGAACTGCCTCATGAAACCCTGTCTTAAAGACAAAGCTGGGCATGTTGGCTCACGCCTGTAATCCCAGCACTTGGGAGGCTGAGGCAGGGGGATTGGTGGGAGTTAAGACCAGCCTGGGCTACAAAAGTGAGCTCAAGGCCACCCTGAACTGCATAGTGAGACCCTGTCTCAAAAAGGCAAAAAAATAAAATAAAATAAATAAAGACAGACAAAAGGGGCACATAGCTCAGTGTGAAAGCCCTGAATTCACCCCCGCCCCCTGTGTTGTTCAACACGCACAACAAGCATCAACCTCTTTTCAGTCTTTTTTTTTTTTTTATGAGGGACTGGGGTTTAACTCACAACCTTGCACTTGCCAGGCAGGCACTTGTGCATGGAGCTATCTCCCCTCAATCCTCTTTTTCAGATACGAATTTTAAGACTCCAGCTAAGAGTGGTAGTGCATGCCTTGGTAAGCTGAGGCAAGAATATTGCTGTTCCATTTCAGCGTGGGCTACAAAGTTGAAAGCCAACCTGAATAGCATAATGGGATCCCATCTCAAAAAGACAAAAGCAAACAAAAGGAAGGAAAAAAAAAAGTTCAAGATTCCACTTCCTACCACGCGTGGTGGTGCTTGTCTATAATCCCAGCTGAGGCTGAAGCAGGAGGATTGGTGTGAGTTTGAGACCAGCCTGGGCTATAAAAGTGAGCTTAAAAAAAAAGAAGAGAAAAGTGGGCTTAAGGGCAGCCTGAACTGCATAGTGAGACCTTGTCTCAAAAAGACCAAAAAAAAAAAAAAAAAAAAAAAATCAAGATTCCACTGCCTTTATGGATTAATTCCACAAAATGTTATCATGCACTTCCTGAGTACCAGGCACAGTGCCAAGTATTTACAGTAACAAAAGGGACAAGATACTTTTCCCCCATGGAACGAACAATCAGTGGTGCCAGCAGGGAGAAGCAAGGGTTGGACGTGCTTGCCCTCTCTAATCTGCAATAGCATGTCCATGCATTTCTATGTTCCATTACCATTTCCCAACCTTCCTCCAGTACTAAGCCACAGAAACATACCCCACCCACCCGCCTCCTCACCTGACCCTTTCTATATAGAAAATCTAGAACTGCTACTGTGTATAGTTAAGTATGGGAGATGGACATTAAATGAATAGTCAATCAAAGGATGATTTAAGTATAGTTAACTTCAGTAGTGCATGTAGGGTGCAAAAGAGGGACACAGCCTGGGGCTTAGGAGGCTTCCCTGGAGCTCAGAACTGCAGAACAGAAAGTCTGGCCCTGCTTATCTTACTGGTAGAACCCTTCAAAGCAGGGTGGGTCTCAACTATTGCGAATGTGCTACTAACATGTTTTGAAACTCTCATATTGTTATTTCTTATTAAAAGTAAAAAAAAAAAAAAAAAAAAAACGGGACAGAGGCTCCGTGTGCATCACAGGGACTGAGGCTGGGTCAGCAACCTTCATCATTCAAGGAAAGAAGTGGTGTTGGAACTAGAAGTTAGAGCTCTGGTCCACGCCCCTCTAGCTTTATGGTTCCATGTGCTCAGCTGTTTCAGCTTTGAGGATTGCAGGGTTGTGGACTGAAAAACTAGTGTGCGGATGCTGCCCATGGGCTGTGGTAGTTAATCCTCCCTTCCCAGTATACAGAGCCTAGGAACATTTATTCAGACTGTTCCTTAGTTTCACCATCTGTGATACCAAGGACCGAGTGAAGCATCACCAGGGTAATGCACATGCATAATCAAATAGTAGCATGCTGCATGGTGACCCAACATCCAGTTCTTTTGATGCAAAGAATGAGAATTTTATTTTACTATAAATATTTAGTGCAATGGGGCAGGCAAAACAGTTCAGTGGTCTAGAGTGCCTGCTTAGGCAAGCTTAGGCAACCGCAGGGACCATGGTTCAATCCAGCACCACATGCTGTGCCAGCCCCACGCCCAGGGCAGGCTGAGCTGGCCAATAACATAAATGAATGCATGAATGAATAAATGAATAAATAAATAAATATTTAGTTCAGAGTGTCACTACACAGATCCTACTCGCAGTGATCCTCCTATTTTCTTTTTTTTTTTTTTTTTTTTTTTTGGCTTTTTGAGACAGGGTCTCACTGTGCAGTTCAGGCTGGCTTTGAGCTCACTTTTGTAGCCCAGGCTGGTCTCGAACTCGCAGCGATCCTCCTGCCTCAGCCTCCCAAGTGCTGGGATTACAGGCGTGAGCCACCACACCCGGCTTTCTTTTTACTTTTTTTTTTTTTTTGATCCTCTTATTTTCAGCCTCCCAAGTGCTGGGATTACAAGCAAGTATCACCATGCCCAGTCTCAACTGTCCATCTTCAGGTTGAACGCAGTCCCTGCATCTGCCTAAACTAAGCAGGTGCTGTAACTTGCTGAGCTGTCTGGCCAGCCCAAGAATGAGAATTCATTTTTTCTTTCTTTTTTTTTTTTTTTTTTTTTAAGTAAACCTATATTATTTATGTATTTATGTGTTTGTTTATTTATTTATTTATTTATTTTTTTGTTATGGCCAGCTCAGCCTGCCTTGAGGGTGGGGTTGATGCAACATGTGGTGCCAGGGATTAAACCACAGTCCCTGCGGGTGCCTAAGCTTGCCTAAGCAGGCGCTTTAGACTGCTGAACCATCTTGCGGGCCCCAAGAATGAGAATTTAAAAGGAATATATTTATTTGCATATCAAAACTCAGAAATGCAACATAAAATGCAAAACAGGCTGGGAGATGGAGCTAAGTGGTAGAGTGCTTGTCTAGTCTGAGATCCTGGGTTAAACTAGCACCACACACATGCACACACAGACACAGACACACACACACACGGACACACAGAATAGCTGGCTATGGTGGTACACACCTGTAATCTCAGCATTTGGGAGACTGAAGCAAGAGGATCATTGAGAGGAGTTCAAGGCCAGCCTGGGCTGCATAGCAAGACCTTGTCTTGCGCTGGGAAGGTAGCTCTGTGGCACAAGTGCCTTCCTGGCAAGTGTGCAAGGTCAAGAGTTTGAACCCTGGTCCCATGAAAAAAACAAAAAAGACTGTCTCAAAAAAAGCCAAAATAATAATAATAATAATAATAATAATAATAATAATAATAATAACAAAGTTAAAAGAAAGAAAAGAAATACATAAAACAGTTCTTTAAATTAAGGATGTTAGGGGCTGGGGAGATAGCTCCGTGGCACAAGTGCCTTCCTGGCAAGTGCAAGGTCATGAGTTCGAACCCCAGTCCCGCAAAAAATAAAAAAATAAAAAAATAAATTAAGGATGTTAGCCGGGCATGGTGGCTCACGCCTGTAATCCCAGCACTTGGGAGGCTGAGGCAGGAGGATCAGTGCGAGTTCGAGACCAGCCTGGGCTACAAAAGTGAGCGCAGGACCAGCCTCAACTGCATAGCGAGACCCTGTCTCAAAAAGACAAAAAAAAATTAAGGATGTTAAGCACTTTTTGAATTTACCTAATTAAAAGACAATTTAGGGCAGGGCGTGGTGGCTCACGCCTGTAATCCCAGCACTCGGGAGGCTGAGGCAAGAGGATTGGTGCGAGTTCGAGACCAGCCTGGGCTACAAAAGTGAGCTGCAGGCCAGCCTGAACTGCATAG
>PVJA010025444.1:0-14273 GCA_004027025.1 Myocastor coypus
AAAAAAAAAAAAAAAAAAAAAAAAAAAAAAAATTAAGAAAAAGAAAAGAGATAAAGAGATGAACTCCATTTCTCCTTACTCAAAAGTTCAGCTATGCATACCTGTAGGAAGAGAACAGCTG
This sequence comes from Myocastor coypus, assembly GCA_004027025.1. Taxonomy (NCBI): domain Eukaryota; kingdom Metazoa; phylum Chordata; class Mammalia; order Rodentia; family Myocastoridae; genus Myocastor; species Myocastor coypus. The sequence goes on from PVJA010025444.1 coordinate 122, forward strand.
CTACAGTCTAAATCTGATGTACATCCCTACTGTGATTTGGATCTAGAATGTCCCCCAAAACTTCCATGTACTCAAAGGTAGGAATTTTGTAGGATGGCTAGGTTGTGAGGATGCTATATTCACTGGCAGATTTATCTACCAGTCAGCTCAGCTACTGAATACTATTGGGTGGCAGGCATGGAAAAAAAAGGCAAATGACTATTGGGGACATGACCCATCTTCCTTCTTACTTCCTTCTTTCTCTTTCTGCTTCCTGACCATGATGACATTAACAGCTTTCTCTGTTAGACCCTTCCTTACATCATGCCCTTCCTGTCTTGAAACCAGCTAGCTATGGACTGTATCTTCTAAAAATCATGAGCTAAAATAAACCTCATTTAAGTTGTGGGTATCATGTGTTCCAGTGATGAAGTAACTAAGACACTCCCAAAAGGACCATGTGTTAAGGACTTAGAGCCCCTTAAGTAACTGGGGTTAAATATTCCTTCCTTTAAATTTATTTCCATTATTTATTTTGACATAGCAATGAAATGTTCACACAGAAATAAACAAAACACAACATGGAATACTGGGAAGTGACAGAAAAGTAGGAGAAGAACTTCTGTGATTTAAAATTATTTGCCAGGTATGTTTAGAATGTAGTATGGTATACACAGTTTTTCACCCAGCATATTTCACTACATATTAATTCTATCTTGACAGAAAACTCGTAATACTGTTCAAAGAGAACTTTGTGCTGGAAGACAGAGCTAAGGAGAAACTTTTCACATTGTATACCCTTTTGTACTTTTGAATCTTATAACCTGAAACTATATAATTAAAAAAAAAAAAACAAACTAAACCTAAGTCACTCTGGGTATTATCTACAAGGTTATATCTCAGAGCAGCAGAAAACAGTAACAGACTCCTCCGGCTGCCTTCCTATTGCCCAGTGTGAGCCTATAGCCCCTTTCTACAGATGACCAGCGGCTCTGTGGCTAACAAGCTGATTTTAAACATCAAGGAACTCTGCCTAAGGACTCTGAAAGATGCCATTGTTACCAACCATCCTGAACATCTCTGGAATCTTACCAGCCTGTGAATCAGCCACTGAAAGCTTTGAGAGCAGCAAAGCTGCGGCAACCCCTTCGGTGACAGTGGGAACCTGAGTGCTCTGGGAGGCTGCCTTCTCTACGGTTTGGATGAGCAAGGGCAATAAGTCCAAGGCCTGCAGTAGCATGTCACCTGTAGAGAGAAATAAGCATGTAACAGGACAACCTGATTTTCAGGGGTGACAAGATTACTTGAGGAATATCCACTCAGGTGTAAACTTGCTGACTAAAATCCTTCAGTTAATTTATCAAATATTTCAAAGAATTAAGAGTTAGAATCGGGGCCTTAAATCAAGCTACGGCCATAAAAATGGAGGTAAAAGAGCCCTTATTAATTCAATAGCCCAACTATTGTCTACTGTATCAGGAAAACAATGCATTTCCAAGGTCACATAGCTAGTTGATGTACAACTAGCACCAATGTCAAGCCTATCTATTCCTACCTTGTACTGTTCTATATCAGACAACTTCTGGACTCAAATTCCAAAACTAGACCTACAGACCAAAGCCACTTCTTTAAAAAAGAAGAAATCAGTTAAATTATAGCTAAACATGTTTTTATAACTATTAACTGGATATAGCAGAATATTTCACAATGAAACCATTACTTCAGATAATGAAACAGACTGAAATTCAAAGAATGTTTCATCCCTGGATAACCTCGACAGTCGACTCAATTATACTGAGAAACACCTAGGAAATTAGTAAAGCACAGTCTGACTGTGTCTATGAGAGTGTTTCCAAAGATGACTGGCATATGGTACAGCGATCTGTTGGAGGAAGAGCTGCCCTGAATGTGAGTGGCATCTGGGGTGGGAGGGGAGTAAGGGGCCTGGACTGGGTGGGGGGGTGATAATATAGGCTCACTGGTACTCTCTCCCTCTGCTTTCTGGCTGCCATGCCCACTCTACTGTAATACTCTGCCTCACAACAGACAAAAATCACAGAACCAAGTGACTATGGACTGAAACCCATGAAAGAATACGCCAAAATAATACAACCTCCTTTAAGTTGATTTTTTTGTTTTTGTGTAGGGCTGGCAATGGATCTCAAGGCTACACACAACAAGTGCTCTACTATGGAGCTGTACCTGGCCCTATATTTTAAAGCATGGAGCCAAACTAATACAAGCTGGAGAGACCAGGTTTGTTTGTTTGTCTGTACATTTGAGACAGGTCTCACTATGCAGTTTAGGCTGGCCTTAAATCCAGACTGGTCTGAAACTTGCAACTATCTTCCTGCCTCAGCCTCCTAAGGCCTAGTATTACAGGCGTGTGCTACCACGCTTGGAAAGACGAGGTCAAACCAAGTTTGTGCCATCTACCTTTCAATCTAAAATTGAGCCTGATCATAGCAAAAATGAAAACTGGTATATGAATACAGACTTTTAAAATCATAGATAAATGAGTTGACTATATGCCTACAGTATTTGATAATAGGAATCTGAAACTTCAATCTTCAGCATCTATGACTTTGTATAAACCTCACAAATCACTGCACAGAGGTATTTTATGACTCACTTGTGTGTTTATTTTTCTCAATTCAGTGCAGAAATCTCTTCTGGTGATATTCTTCTCTATTAAGTAATGTGTGAGTACTCAGTTCATCAAAGAAGACTTCATACAGAAAGATTTCTCCTCTCTAGGAGAGGCTCTGCAGTCTCCTAGATACTTCTTTTAATATAGTTCACCATAAATTAAAAAGAAATTAGAATTATTTAGTCTGGGTGTGGTAGCCTATACCCATAACCCTAGCACTCAGGAGGCTGAGGTAGGAAGATCACTGTACATTCAAGGCCAGCTTGGACTACACAGCAAGACCCTATCTCTAGGAAGAAAAAAAAAAAAGATATTTAAAAGAAATGCAAACTTATTACAAAGGTACAATCCAAGATTAAAGTCATACAGTTTGGCAATTAAGCTCCTATACAGCCGGGCACAGTGGTGCACGCCTGTAATTTCAGCACTTGGGAGACTGAGGCAGGAGGATCAGTGTGAGTTCAATACCCTGTCAAGAACTGTACAGCAAGACCCTGTCTCAAAAAGATAAAAAACAAACAAACAAACAAACAAACAAACTCCTAGACAGACTTAGTCTCCTTTAAGGGACAGAGGTGGATGCCTATCCCATGATGGTAGCTGTGTTAGCACTGAAGGGAAGGCAGTGGCCATTTTTAATAGATCTAGAGTCCAGTTGACATGAAGCTGGAACTTGTAAATTGGTCTCAGCCAGGTGTGGTAGCACACACCTAAAATTCCAGCACTAGGGAGGCTGAGGCAAGAAGATTGTGAGTTTCAGGTCAGGATAGGATACAAAGTGAAACTTAAGGTTTAAGGTCTGCCTAATTACACAGTGAAACCCTATCTCAAAAAGACCAAAAAAAAAAAAAAAAAAGTCTTGTCAGAATCATTTCTTCATGATATCAGATGATGTAGTGATAGGCTGACTCAGTTCCATGGGGGAAAAGCAAGTATCAGATGAGAAAAGGTACTCTGATTCTAGGGTTCACAGATGACTAAAAGGCCTAGATGATCAGGAAGAAATGATGCAAAATAGCTGAACTAGAAAGGAAAGCCTGGAATGCTGATAATTCCTTGAAGATTCGGCCACCTCTGCAGGGATGGGATGGCCTGCACAATGGCTCAGGGAAGGCATCTTACCTCGGAAGGAGGCCAACATACACTGCAAATATGCATGCCTCACTGCAGAGGTGGAGGTTTTAAGGCTGAAAGCTTTCTTGAACCAGTCAGTGAGCTTCTTGGGCACTTCTGCTGTGAAACGGTTACACCAAAGAGCCAGGATCGAGACAGCATGTACCAAGGTGCCTTCATGCACTACGACAATAAGAAGTCCAGACACTGTGATATCTGATAACCTTATCAAATCGCTACAAACAGCACAAGAAAGCAAGCTGGAGTAACAGGAAAAGAAAGTGGTGATATTTCAGGCAATTTCCAATCCTGCTCACTGAGGTATGCTTCAGAAAGGAAAGGGGTTATGGGAAACTGACTGAAAAACCACAGCCTAGGATAGGTCTGGAATGAATGTTTCCCAAGCTGTATAAAATTACCTTCTTGCTGGAGGAATGGAATGAAAAGTTCAGCCACGGTCCCATTCAGGACTTGACCAGAAGACCCAGACACCAAGTGATGACTGATGCTCCCAATCCCTGAAAGGCACATTCTCTGCTCAGCTGCTTCTCTGTACAAAACCACAGCAGGCGAGTCTTCCTGCCATGGCCACTTCTGCACACCAGTCACAGACTCCTTCTGGTTCCTCCCAGCACGCCTTTCCCTGGCCATTATGGACTCTCCCTCAATTCCCTCTCCACAGACTTGCTTTTAAAATGGCCAGACCACTTGCCAAGCAAATAGGCAGAAAAGTACTAGGGGCAAGATGCCATGACTAAGACTGTCAGAGAGGTCCAGATCCAAAGGACCCCCCATATCTGAGTGGCATTAAACCTTCCCCAGTACCAACCACGTTTCCAGGACTCAGGGAGGAATCCTGTACCTGAGAGGACACTCATTTTCTGGGCTACAACAGTCAGCTTTCCCTCTGAGCCTGAGAGAAAAGAAGCAATGGTTAAATTCCCATCACCCACATTTCCCTAGAGGGTGAACAGTATATCATGAGGTGACGTGTATGATACGTGTAGATCCCAGGCATAGTCTTACTGACAAGAAGCTGAATTTGCTTATCTATCTATCTATCTATCTATCTATCTACTTATTTATTTTTATGTATTTTGTACAGGGCCTTGCTATGCAGCTCAAAATCATAGGCTTCCCATTTTCAGCCTCCCCAGCACTGGGATTACAGGCATGTGCCACCATACCTGGTTTTGGTGGCCGGCTCAGCATGCTGGGAGGTGGGGCAGGGGCAGGGGCAGGGGCAGGGGCAGGGGCAGGGCGGCAAGAAGCTGAGTTTAAAATAACATTAGGGCTGGGCATGGTGGTGTACACCTATAAGCGCAGCACTTGGGAGGCTGTGACAGAGTGTAAGGGCAGCCTGAGCTACATAGTGAGTTCAAGGACAACTTGAATGAACTACAGAGACCCCCATCTCAAAAAAGAAAAACCAAACAAACACACACACATATTTAATAGCTTCTTGTTTTTGCTTACTGACTAAAAATGAACGACATACTTAACAAAACACTTGAGAAACAGAAAAATAATTTTGTAAATCAAGCATGTTCTCACTATTCAAAGACATAACTAACAATTTGTAGTATTTCTTTTCATTTTTCTGCTATACATACAAAAACACACAGATGTAAAAACAAAAATGGTAAGATTACCATTTACACTGCCCTGTGTACTTCCACTCACAGCATCCATGCACATTCTAGTGTGAGTGTCCCCCGGCCATACTACCTCACCACAAGCAGGCTCAGAATCAAGTTTATGCCTGATCTAGAGCCCAGGGAATGCTGGGTATGCACCTCAGTCATACTCAAGGCCAAGAAAGTTGCTTACCTCCAAGAATCGCAAACAGGTGCCTCGTCAGGGCCTCAGTGGCTGAGGAGTCACTGCACTGGTGGGCCAGGTTTCGTAGTGCTAGCACAGCTTCATCCATGAGGCGGGGGCTGTTGGACTTTAGCTGATCTGGACACACACAGCCAGTCACTACTGCTCAGGGACTCTCAAGAGCTGAGCACCCTGACTTTAGTCTGTCTTTCCCAGACAACTAGCTCTTCTCAGCTCACATAGGTAAAGTTAAAGCCTTATTTCTAATTTACTCTGTTCTCTACCCTCTTTGCAATAAGAGTTCCCACAGGTACATCCAAAATCCACACGTGTCAAGGGACTGGAGAGGGGTCAGAATACTCACTAGCCAGGCCTTTCACGATGTCCAGAGCATACTGGCTGAGATCAAGGGTCACTGATGCCAGCAGACTGGAGATGGCTAAGGGGACAGAGAGCACTGCTCATATCAGTCTCTTAGATCAAGGTCTGCTTTTGCTTTACTCCCCAGAAAATGTCACCAGGCCTGCTATTTAGTTACATGGAACATGAACACCCTCCACTTCTCCAGGACTGCACAAACTTCAACCACAGCTCTGCTGGAAAGCTGGATCTACTAGCTCTTTCCCAGTCAGCAAAAAGCTGACCCTTTGGGCCAGTGAGATGGCTCAGTGGATTAAGTGCCTGCTTAGCCAAGCGCATGGACTGGGGCTCAAACCCTAGCACCACATGCTAAGCTCACCCCACCCCTGGGCAGGCTGAAAACAGGAGGATCACTATAAGTCTGAGTTGCTCAGTGAGACTCTGTACCAAATACATTTAAGAAAAAAAAAAGAGAGGAGCTAAAAAACTGCCCCATCCCAGCATTCCACCAAAACCTCTGAACAAGCAGCAGGGACAGAGATTCAACCCTCATTTTCATGGTTTCATGGTACCACCTTCACACCAAGTCCAAACTGTCTCAAAAAAAATGTTTGTAGGGGCCTGGCGGGATGGCTCAGTGGTCTAAAGCGCCTGTTTGGGAAAGCTTGGGCGGCTTCAGGGACCGCGGTTCGATCCCTGGCACCACATGCTGCGCCAGCCCTGCCCTTGGGGTGGGCTGAGCTGGCCATAAAATAAAAATGAGTGAATAAACAAATAAGGGTTCTGAAACAAGAAAAATAAATAAATAAAATAAAAATTCTTAAAAAAAAAAAAAAATGTTTGTAGTCTGAATATCACCAGAAGATTCTTGAACCTCTAACATTACATACATTCTAAACAGATACACTTTGGCGTATTCTACTTAACAAGAAAGTCCAAAACTTCAACATATTGTTAAAAAGGTCCCTGAACTTTCTCAGGGTCCCAACAAGGTAACATGATTTTTTTCTCCCCACCTAATACACACACACACACACACACACACACACACACAATTTCCTATTGCGAAGAATCAGGAATAAAGCTAATCAGGCAACTGTTCGCATCCTGTTCAACAGGAACCTACTTTCAATAACATTCTCTGGACTCCTCAGTAATGACTTCTGTATGGTGGGTAGTATCAGATCCTTAAATTCCGTGTGGGACATGTATCGGAGCAGAGGGGCACAGTTATCCTATGAAAAGAAAGGAATCAGGCACCCAGCCCTCTCGGGAACAGAACAAGTTCCAGAATATAAAACTCGATTTGGGGGCCAGGGAGATCACTCAGTGGCATAAGAGCCTGCCTAGCAACAGCAAAGTCCCAGGTTCAATTCCCAGTACCACAAACAAAACAGAACAAAAGGAAAAAACTGGAAATGGCTCATCCAGGCAGGTTAAGGTGCCCACTCACCAACAGGTACTTCGGGGGCTTCACTTTGCTCATCAGGACATTCTTCACATAGAAATCCAGAAGGGCACTCTAGAAGACAGAGATCTGTCTAAACCCTGACTCTCTGAAGGGTCTGACACTTGGCCTAAGAGGTTATCTTTGTGGGAGAAGCTCCAAAAACCATAAATCAGTATTTCTAAATCTCAGCCTTAAGCAGAGGTCTCACTCATGTCACATCTCTCACCCACACTTACCATTCCAGCCCCACTTGCCTCCTCTGTGCTCCTTCCTACTAGTGGCTGCCTCCTCTGCCCAAAATTTTCCTCACCTGCTCACATGCTACTTCCTCCTCACCTGCTGACCCCTCTACATCCCAAAAGTCACAAGATTGTATTTCCTGACCCACAGCCTATGTCAGGTTCCCCTACTGCTGAGAATCACAGCTTCCTTCACTTCCTTCTCATCACTTACAGTGGTAATTAGCTAGATGACCACATGTCTAAGGTCAGATTCCTTTGCAGACTCAGCTCTGTGGGATCACAGCTCCTTTGCTCACCATACAGTACTAAGCACATGGTAGGTATTCAACAGGGGTAAATAAATGTCAGTATGAACAAGCATACTATTACCCTAATAATTACACTAGGATTCACCAGAAGCCAAACTGGAGAAAACTTTCCAGCTCCTTAATGTTAATTACCATGGCAAAAGGCTAGGGTCTTGTGTGAGAAAACCAACAAATCTAAGATGAAATCAAGAGCTCAGGATACAAGGGCAAAGCAAGATCCCACTCCCCCCTGTAGCCAGTCATGGCAAGCAACATAGCAAACCCAAAGCCACCATGCCTGGTACTTGCCTTGTGCCGGTTGACAACATCTATCTCCTTGTGGCTCGTGCAGAACTGCACCAACAACCCCAGCATGCCAGCATAGTTCTGATTGGGTTCTAGGCTGAGAATGGCTGACAAGTACTGTTCCACCAGCCCAGGGTTCTGAAGAGGAGTGGAAGGCAGGTGGATAAACATGGCAGCAGGGATATGGGGAGCAAGAGCTGCCCACCATCTCCTGTCTGCTCCCATCACCTCTTTCCACAGCTTGGTGAGCTTCTTCACAGCACCATCCACAGCATGTTTGTGGGAGCCACCCAGCACCTCCAGCAGGAGTAGGCACTGTACCTCAACCTGTCAGCATGAAGAAAGGCTCGTCAAAATAGGGTGTGAAGGTCCTATAGCCCTTGGAGCCTGCTGGAGGACTTTGTGAGGCCCTCTGGATTCTGGCTACGTGTCCACGGGGCCTCTTCCTCTCAGTTCCAGTTGGATCCTCTTCCATCCACCACCACTCCCCCCAAAACTTAGTCCTGTCCTCTGATTACACTGTTCACTCAAGCATATATCCAAGAAATATTTGCTGAGTACTTACTATGAGTCAGACAATGAAGACATTTAGGGAGTAAGACAGAATAAGGCATTTTCCCATACATTGTAGTCAAGAAGGAAAAGAAGATACTCAATAAATGAATACACTGTTTCCGTAAGATGCCATCCAGAAAGGAATGAGCACCCTATTCCATATAGTCATCTCCTTCGACTTGTTCTTCTTTAAGTTCCTCAAGTACAGTATCTCAATGGCACACACTATGTTAAATACTATGGACAAAGAAATGAAGCTTGAAGCACTGATTCCAGACTGCATGGAGCTCACTGTCCCACCTGAAGTGAGACATAGAAGAGGTGCTCCACTAAAACACCCCAGAGACTGAACATGCACAAACACCTAGGCTCTTATAAGAAAAGGGATATGCTTAGGAAGTCAATGTTGAATTCCACTTGCACGTGGACAATATTTCATACATACAAGTTATATACCGCAGCCTTGTGTGTAACAGTAAAAGATCATTAAAAATCATAGAAAATTACTTATATGTACTGTGGTATATTTAAAGGATTGGCAAATAGTTATATAGGATGAGAAACTCTTTGTTTCCTTTTTTTTGTCTTTTTGAGACAGGGTCTTGCTGTGCAGCTCAGGCTGGCCTCAAGCTCACTTTTGTAACCCAGGCTGGTCTCGAACTCACACTGAACCTCCTGCCTCAGTCTCCCCAGTGCTGGGATTACAGGTATGCACCACCATGCCTGGCTGAGAAATTCTTTATATATGGTTCCCTGGAACAAATTCTACAAGGAAAAAAAAAAAAACATAACTAGGGATATAACTCAGACATTGAAGTTAAGAACTTGCTTAGCACACATTCATTCAATCCCTTGCACTAAAAAAAAAAAAAAAAAACTTTAGCTAGAGGTCGTGGCACATGCCTATAATCACAGGTGGATTATGAGTTTGAGATCAGCCTGAACTATACGGTGAGACTCTTTCTCAAAGGCCAATTTTTTAAAGTTCTCTGATAGCACATTGAAAACTGTACTGCTGCTCCACCTCCCTATAATGTTCTAACCCTTGACTTGGGCTTGTCTTCTTATATCTTTCAGGTGTCTGCTCAAACATCTCCTCTTCAGAACTTTCCTCCCACAACCTTTTACCACTCTTTCCATCCTTCCACCCTGTTCTCCTGCACCACTATATTAGGTTCTCATGTTTGTGGGCTTATTTATTTTTGTTTTTGGGTTTTGAGACAAGATCTTGCTATGAAGTTCAGGCTAGCATTGAACTCACTGTGTAGCACAGGCTAGCCTCAAATCCACTGTGATCTCCTGCCTCAGCCTCCCAAGTGCTAGGAATAGAGGTGTGTGCTGTGTATTTGTTTCTTGTCTATCTTTTCCACAGACTATGAGCTCTATGGCAGCAATATGCTTCTCTGCCTTATCCACACATTGACCCAGTTTCTATAACAGTGCTGAGCACACGGGACACCTTCAACATGTACTTGAGTAACTGAATGAACTACAGCTTGTATGTATAAATGACATTAGCAAACCAGCAAAGGAAAAATTCAGATTCTAAACACAGGAAAACTAAACAGCCACACACCTCTGACACAGTCTATCCCATCAAAACCATGCTCCTGGGCTGACACCCCCTAGTCACCAGGCCACAGGCAGGCTGAGTAGCCTCAGATAACAGCTGAGATTTCTGCACAGGGAAGCCAGTGAGCTTTCCTTTGATGAACCACATTATGAGACCTTGTAGCTAACACTGAAACCCACACCCCAAGGGATCCAGGAGAGACCAGCTCAATTGATGACAGTTTCTGCACTACCTGCAAAGTTTAGGTGTTCTGATCTATCATTAATTCCTGAAAGTCACTCCATCACTGTCTCCAGAGGTATGATGCCAAGTAAATTTGCATGGATAAGTCCATCTCTCTTTCTAAGTGGCTGCCTGCTTGTAGAGTGGGCTTTCAGCTTTCTAGCACCAGTTGTCATTCACGCTACCTGCATAGCATTCTATAGTTTCTCCAACCATTTCACATCTTGACTAAGCCTGTCTTTAAAATTATACTTTGAGGGGGCCCGGCAGGTTGGCTCAGTGGTCTAAAGCACCTGCTTGGGGAAGCTTGGGCGGCTTCAGGGACCACAGTTCAATCCCCGGCACCACATGCTGCGCCAGCCCTGCCCTGGGGGCGGGCTGAGCCGGCCATAAAAATGAGTGAATAAACAAACAAAGGTTCTGAAACAAGAATAAAAAAAAATAATAATAATAATAATAATAAAATTATACTTTGAGGAGGGTGGGATGGGTTGTGTTCTTTCCTGTTTTGCAGGTAAGGACACACAATTTAAATGAGCTGGCCAAATCTTATGGCCAAAAACCAGATCCATACCAAAATCCTTAGATTTCTTTTCATTAAACCACTCTTCCTGACCTATATTTAATATACCCAGTCATTCAAAAGAAAGGTCTCACTTGGCATATCAGGCCATCTCTGGTTAACAGACACATGGGAAAGAAAATCAGGAAATGTGTGAGAAGCTGGCATAGAAAGAAAGAAGAGCTGGCCAAACAGCTCAGTGGATTAAAGTTCCTGCGGATCACTATGAATCCAATCTAGTAGTGAGACTCTCAACACCTTACAGACCTTTCCCTAAAATACAAAACGAAAAAGGAAATCGAATAAAGGACCATTGTACATAGCAAGAATTCCACTGCATTAGTTCAACACAGGGAAAGAAATGATTAGGCAGAAAAAAAAAAAAAAAAAAGATTCACAATATTGTGTTTTCTGGACTCCTTGCTGTTTGACTGTCTTCACTCATCTGGCTTGTCTTCCACAGATACCATGAACAGGGTCAAAATTTCTCCTGTTCATCACTGTATTTCCAAAGCCTAGAACTGTGCCTAACACACAGCTCAGAAACATTTCATTAATGGACAAATGTAATTATGTCACCCTTGTGCCCATTTGCCAAAGTTACAAGTCTCAGGACAATTCAAAGTGCTGCTTTGCTGGCACTGGGCACAGAGGAGGGGCTTAAACACTAACTCCATGCACAAATCTGACCCTCATTGCTCCAAAGACCCAGGAACCTACCAATTTGTTCCAGACGTCTCCTTGTCGCTTAGCCTTTGAGGGAAAGACAATGCGCACTAGAAGGCAGGTCCAGGTCAGGGCCAGCAAGGCAGCCGAGCCACTGCTCTTACTGAAGAGAGTAGGGAAAGGAAAAGAAATGAGTGAGTGGCGAGCATCAGCCTCCATCTGGAGGACAAATGGCCACAGTGAAGACCCTGTCCGGTACATAGAGTCCTGCCTTGATCTAACAAGAAAGGAACTTGAAACCCACTGAAATCATCTGTGACAACTCAAGAAAAGGAATCCAGGCCTCATTAGCCAAACTCCCATCTCCTGGCATTTACGCCTATAAAAACAAGAAGATGGCCTCCCAGCCCTGCTGCTTAGGAAAGTGCTTCCCTCCACTAAGCTGGCCACCCAGGCTCCTCCCTCCACTCAGAGGTAGATTCCAAGTGCCATTCTGACTGCACAGGGCTAAGAGCCAGATCAGGAGGATTTCTGTGCATCAGCCTACCTGAATAGGACTCCACCAGTCCTGGGGTTGGGGGGACACGACTACAACCTTTACCTCTTACCTGGGAACACCTGCTTTGGAGCCAATGCCTGAAGACTGCAGAGAGTGCAAGAGGTTTTTAGCAGTAGCTTCTGGCTGGGCCTCAGCCAACTGCTGGATGGCTGCCTGTAAGGCCCTGCGGGAGGCTGCATCTCTAAAAGGAAAAATAAAAGGAAATAAATGTGTGAACTCAGGCCAGGAAGAGCTTATTAAACCAAGTGTTGGTGTTTCTTGGGGAAAAGTGACTGATCACACTGTATTCCAATAGATCATAGACAATGACATTAGAAAATAACTAAATAAATCCACCTCATTCCTGAGTTCCAGAAGTAACTGATGTGGGTAAATGAGCTAGGAAGAGTGTAATTACAAAACCTACATTTATAAGACCTTTACAAGGGATTCAAACTAAGCCAAGAGCTTTTAATGACAGTATACACAGACTGAGCACTCCAGATGGAGCAAGCTCTGTTCCAACTCTAAACACTTACTAATAATCATCTATATTCCATTCTGCAGATGAGGAAACTGAGGCCCACAGAGGTTAAATAATCTGTCAGGACCCAGCAGGAAGGACATACACCCAAGTGATCTGGTTTCATTAGCCACTATCCTCACACCATATCTCTATACAAAGTGCTCTGGACACCAGACCTCTGGCTGGGATTCACCTGTATCGATGTAGAGTCAAGCAGAATAATTTGCAGAGCCCTTTCACTGCTCCCTCTGGCAGATCTGAAACCAAAGATCACAGAGATTGGTCAATAAAGATGGTGTGGCAGATATCAGCTTGAGGGCTGGCAAGATAGCTCAGAGGACTAAGTACCTGCTTAGGCAAGCCCAGGCACCAGTTTAACCACACTCCTTGCTTTCCCCGCCCCAGGGCACACCGAGGTGGCCACCAAGAGTGGGCATGGTGGTGCACACCTATAATCCCAGCACTGGGGAGGAGGATCACCATGAGTCTGAGCTGCGTAGTGAGACCCTATACCAAATATATTTTTAAAAAATCTGCTTGAGTCAGTCATATTGCCAAATAGGAACTCCTCCACTATTGGACACTTTAATTCTCCCCATATATGTCTGATAAAATCCCCAGGAGGAAAAGGCAATGGCATAGTAAGTTTAAGACCACCTTAAATTACACAGTGAAACTGTTTGAAAGAAGCTTGGAGCCAGGCGTGGTGGTGCACGCCTGTAATCCCAGCACTCAGGAGGCTGAGGCAGGAGGATCAGTGCAAGTTCGAGACCAGCCTAGGCTACAAAAGTGAGCTCAAGGCCAGCCTCAACTGTATAGCGAGACCCTGTCTCAAAAAGACAAAAAAAAAAAAAAAGAAAGAAGCATGGAGGCTGGGGAGATAGCTTGGCAGTCTGACCACCTACCTTGCAAGCACAGGGATGCAGGTTTGATCACAGGTACCTCATGCCCTACTGCCCTGTGCTATGCCAGCCACTGAAACCGTGTGGTGGTGCATGTCTGTAATTCCAGCACTGGGGAGGCTGAGACACAAGGATCACTATAATTCCAACCTGTGTAGTAAGACCCTGTACCAAATAAATAAAAGATCTTTTTTTTTTTTTTTTAAGCTTTTAATAAGCTGGGAGTGGGGGCCCAGCGGGATGGCTCAGTGGTCTAAAGCGCCTGCTTGGGAAAGCTTGGGTGGCTTCAGGGACCACAGTTCGATCCCCGGCACCACATGCTGCACCAGCCCTGCCTTTGGGGCGGGCTGAACCGGCCATAAAAATGAGTGAATAAACAAACAAAGGTTCTGAAACAAGA
>PVJA010025445.1:0-30734 GCA_004027025.1 Myocastor coypus
TTTATTTATTTATTTTCTTATTTCAGAACCTTTGTTTGTTTATTCACTCATTTTCATGGCTGACACAGCCCACCCCAAGGGCAGGGCTGGCACAGCATGTGGTGCCGGGGATCAAACCGCGGTCCCTGAAGCCACCCAAGCTTTCCCAAGCAGGCGCTTTAGACCACTGAGCCATCCCGCTGGGCCCACCAGTTTGTTTTTTGACATAGGGTTTCACTATGTGGTTAAATTGATCTTTGAACTCTATGTAGCCTGGGCTGGCCTTGAACTTTGTAGTGTACCCTTGTGGTCTCCCACTGCTAAGGTCATTGGACTGTTTTGGTTTTTTTTTTAGAAAGAGAATCTTGCTATATTGTCAAGGCTGATCTTGAATTTGCAAACCCTCTTGCGTTAGTCTCCTGTATAGCTGGGATCACAGGTGTGCGCTACCATACTCCTGCCCTTTTTATTTTTTCCTGCTGGGGATGGAATCCAGGGTCTTGCACATGCCAGGCTCTGCCACTAAGCCACATCTACAGCTCTCTCATAGTTTCTTATTATTTGCATGGCTGCCATGTACATGTATTTCATTTGCCAGAATATTTTTAGATAGCATTTAAAGCTGCGCTCTGGGGGCTGGGGAAACAGCTCAGTAGAGTAAGTGCTAGCCTGGCAAGCGCAAGGGCCTGAGTTCAACCCCTGGTTCCGCAAAAACAAAACAAAAAACCAAAGCTGCGCTCTGTGTCTATTCATGGTCAAAAGCAGTGAATGGGAACCATCTTCAAATCCACTCACCTTCAGCATGATGTCTAAAGTAGTCCCATCACCGTGCTTCAGAACAGTCAGATAAACCTACAAGCAAACAGAAACAAAAGAAGTCATGGTATGACTCAAACGTGACATGACTCAAATGTCTTACTGCACGGGAAAACCATGAAGAGCTTTGTGTGCATGTACAGTAAACCTAGACTCCAACATGGAGCCAGAGCCCACGAACACCTGGAGGTGAAGGGTCACTGACAGGGTGATGTGCAGGGTGCGTGTGCTGAGGCAGGGCCAGACTCGGCTTGTGGCCATCTTGGCTGCTATTAAAGATGTTCTGCTTACACATTGCACAGGCACCAGGAGCCGAGGAACCACGCATGCACACTTACAGGGCTCCTCAGGTCAGCGGAGAGGGCTTGTTTTCCTTCCACGTGGTCCTTAAACCGCCGACGAGCTTCTTCTAATGTCGCTTTATGTCCTGCTTTTCCTAGTTTTCCTAGAACCAAGCCCCTTAGGAGAGCATCTAGATGACCTAATCAAGAAGTAGAAGACACAGGGCTACTAAAAATGTGTGGCTAAAAATCTATCACTTGACATGTTTTAGTTTTTGGAGATAGAACCTCACTCTGTAATTCGGCTGACCTCGAACTCACGTTGTATCCCACACTGCTGACCTCCAACTTGTGGCAATCTTCCTGCCTCAGTCTCCTGAGGGCTGGGCACAATTTTATAATTGTGTTCTACCAAATCTACAACCCTAAATGAATACAATATACGAATACTTGAGAGAAACTTGACTTATTAAGTTCTAGGAGGGAAAGGGAATACTACACAGACAAGTAAACAAACTGCTGACTGCGTGATTACAAATGTGAACTCCCTCCAGGTTTGGCGGTACACGCCTGTCATCTCAGCACTTTGGAGGCTGAGGCAGGAGGATCACTATGGATGAAAGGCTAGCTTAAAATACATAGAATTCTGTGTTTCTTTCTTTCTTTTTTTTTTTTTTTAATTTTTTTTTTTTTTTTTTTTTTTTTTTTTTTAATTTTTTTTTTTTTTTTTTTTTCTTGTTTCAGAACTTTTGTTTATTTATTTATTTTTATGGCTGGCTCAGCCTGCCCTGAGGGCAGGGCTGGCGCAGCATGCGGTGCCGGGGATCGAACCGTGGTCCCTGCAGCCGCCCAAGCTTTCTAAACAGGCGCCTTAGACCACTGAGCCATCCCGCTGGGCCCCCAGAATTCTGTGTTTCAAAACTGCAAACTGGCAGGCATGGTAGCACAGGCCTGTAATCCCAGGCCTCAGGCAGCTGAGGAAAGGGGATTACTTAGAATATGAGGTCAGCCTGTACTACACAGTGAAATAAATAAAAAAAGCAAAATTCAAACTCCAAACTCTTCAAAATTACTATGCTGTTACCCAGGCTAGTTAATCACATCGTTAAAGATTACGTGAGAAGCTCACATCATGCAGAGTTGACTCAAAGTTCAGCAGCCCACATATGGGTCTAAGTTTATGTATAAGACACTCAGGATCACTGCCATCAGCGAAATGCAACCCAAAGCCCCATGAGACACCTCTTCACACCCGCTAGGACTCTGTGACCAAGACAGGGACAGTGCTGGCAGGCACACAGAGAAGCTACAGTCCTCCGGCTCTGGGGACAGGAGTGTGAAGTGGTGAGGTCACTCAGAGTGTGGTCTGGGAGCTGCTCCTCGGGCTAGACATGAGGTTATCATACGATCTAGCAATTTCACTCTTATTTACCCAAGAGAAATGAAAGCATATGTGGTACAGAAAAGCCGGACACAAATGTTCCCAATAGAATTCACAGCGGCCAAAAAGTGGAACAACCCAAATGGCCATCAACTGGCAAAGGAAACGTGCTGTGCTATGTTCGAGTAGTGGAATGTTATTCTACCCTACGAGGAGTGAAACACGGCCATGAGCTATAACACAGGTGAATCCAGAAAGCACCATGGAAAAATGAAAAAAAGCCAGGCACATGCAGACACGCACTGCTTGACTCTACACATGACATGAGCGGGCCAAGAGACACAGGATCCGAGGTCCCAGGGAGGGGAGAGCAGCTGCCAGTGGGCACACGGCTTCCCTGGGAGTGAAGGGACTGTGCTAAGATCAGATGACAGCGCTGCCTGCACTACCTCATGAACACATTAAAAAGCACTCAACTATACAGCACTTTAAAAGATAAGGCTAGGCCAGGCGTGGTGGCGCACGCCTGTAATTCCAGCACTCGGGAGGCTGAGGCAGGAGGATCAGTGCGAGTTCGAGACCAGCCTGGGCTACAAAAGTGAGCTCAAGGCCAGCCTCAACTGTGTAGCGAGACACTGTCTCAAAAAGCCAAAAAAAAAAAAAAAAAAAAAAAGATAAGGCTGGGCCGAGCATGGTGGTGCACACCTGTAATTCCAGCACTCGGGAGGCTGTGAGGCAGGAGGATTGTGGTGAGCTCAAGACCAGCCTGAGCTACACAGTGAGACCCAGCTCAAGACCAAAGAAAAACATGAAGTTGGGTGTAATGGTGCATATCTATAATCTCAGTACTCAGCAGGACTACCATGATTTGGACGCCAGCCTGGGCCACATAGTGAGCTCAAGGCCAGGCCATACCAGATATCAAAACCACACTGGCAGGCTGAGACAGGAGGATCCGTGCAAGTTCAAGACAAGCCTGGGCTACAAAAGTGAGCTCAAGGCCAGCCTGAACTGCATAGCGAGACCCTGTCTCAAAAATGCAAAAAAAAAAAAAGAATGAATGAATTACATGGTATGTGAATATTATCTTGACAGGGACCGAGAGAAGTCTTGAAACACTTAGGATGGGCATGGCACTGATGGATCACAGTGGTACAACAGATAGAGATAATGCCATCCATGAAAGGAATCAGGGCAATGTTTGCCTGGGAAGGGGCGCACACAAGTGGCAGTGACAGATGGGGTGGCAGATTTCTGGGGACTGAGACTACATATTTGTGAAAAGTCACTAAGCTAAAATTACACATTTAAGTCATAACTCAATAAAAAGTTTAGGAAGATTTACTTGAAGAGCAACACATTTGTAGACACTGTTGTGACATTTATTATAAAGCAGTTTATAATAATTTTTCGTGATTGTTGTATTTTTTTTGCAGTACTACAGATGAACCCATGGTCTTAAACCTGTATTACATTCCAGATCTTTGTTTTGCATTCCAAGTCAGCAGATCACTAGATTGCTAAATTGCCCAGGCTAGCAGGGCGTGGTGACTCACACCTGTAATCCCAGCACTCGGGAGGCTGAGGCAGGAGGATTGGTGCAAGTTTGAGACCAGCCTGGGCTACAAAAGTGAGCTCAAGGTCAGCCTGAACTGCATAGCAAGACCCTGTCTCAAAAAGACGAAAAAAAAAAATTTGCCCCGGCTAGGCTTGTACGTGCAGTCTTCCTGCCTCAGCTTCCCAGGGTGCAGGGATGCCAATCACGTGTCACCATGCCTGGCTACAACTGGGGCCAACTTAAATGTGTGATGCAGAAAGTGACTCACTGTTTTATTCTCTCGCCTGTATAGCTGCAAACCAGAGCCATTCTTCCCAGGTCTTTTTTTTTTTTTTTTGTGGGACCGGGTTTCGAACTCATGACCTTGCACTTGCCAGATAGGCACTTGTGTCACGGAGCTATCTCCCTGGCTCCTCCAGGCTATTGTTGAGTTCTAAAGGTTTTACACATTCTCATCACACAAGAGCAGTCAGGGCAATTAACACCCCTGTTTCTCTGCACTGGGTTCCACCGGCGTCACTGGGGGCCCAATTCAGTGGGAAGCCGCTCGCATCCCCCACCGTGTGTGAGCCCACTTGCTTACTGGCCTGCCACTCCAGCAATGCCTGTGTTCTCTCTCATACAACAGACACTTTTAAAAAGATGTATGATTTCTTTCTTTTTTTTTGGTGAGACAGGCTCTCACTATGTAGCTCAGGCTGGCCTTGCACTCACTTTGTAGCCCAGGTTGGTCTGGAATACACAATAATTCCTCTGCTTCTGACTCCTGAGTGCTGGGATGACAGGTGTGAGCCATGCGCCGCCACGCCTGGCTAAAATGTTTAGCTTCTACTGGAGAGAAATGGCACAAGTTTTAAGCCCAGTATGGCCAACTTATTGACTCAGACCATGCCTCAGAATAAAAACTGAAAAAAAGAGTAGGGATGTGGCATAGCATGAAGACCCTGGGTTAAAACTCCAGTACTGGGGGGGCCCACAAGGATGGCTCAGTGGTCCAAAGCACCTGCTTAGGAAAGCTTGGGCGGCTGCAGGGACCGTGGTTCGATCGCTGCCACCACATGCTGCGCCAGCCCAGCCCTCAGGGCAGGCTGAGCCGGCCATAAAAACAAACAAACAAATAAATAAAAGTTCTGAAACAAGAAAAATAATAAAAAAAATTTTTTTTTAAATCTAAAAAAACAAAAAAACCCTCCAGTACTGGGCTTGCCAGATAGCTCAGCAGATTAAAGATCTGCTTAGGCAGACCTTGTGGTCAGGTTTGAGACCTGGCTTGTTGTGATAGCCTCACCCCTGGGTGCACTGAGACACTGATTGAGATTGGGCGTGGTGGCGCATACCTATAATCCCAATGTTTGGGAGGCTGAAATAGGAGAATCACTGTAAGTCCGATCTACAGAGTGAAACCTTGCGAACCCTGTCCTAAATGAAAAAAAAAAAAAAAAAAAAAAAGGGGGTGGGGGCCCTGGCAGGATGACTCAGTGGTCTAAAGCGCCTGCTTAGGAAACCTTAGGCAGCTGCAGGGACTGCAGTTCCATCCCCGGCACCACAAGCTGCGCCAGCCCTGCCCTCAGGGCAGGCTGAGCTGGCCATAAAACTAAATAAACGAAAGTTCTGAAACAAGAAAAAATAAATAAAAATTATTATTATTATTTTTTTTTTTGTGGGGCCAGGGTTCGAACTCACGACCTTGCACTTGCCCAGCAGATAAAAATTCTTAAAAAAAAAAAAAAAAGAGGGGCCCAGTGGGATGGCTCAGTGGTCTAAAGCACCTGCTTGGGAAAGCTAGGGCGGCTTCAGGGACTGTGGTTCGATCCCCGGCACCACACGCTGCGCCAGGCCATAAAAATGAGTGAATAAACAAATAAAGGTTCTGAAACAATAAATAAATAAATAAATAAAATTTAAAAACAAAAAACAATAAAAACTTTTCAAAAAAAAAAAATATATATATATATTTTTGGATTAAAGTGCCTGCAAGCGGGGCTGGGGATATAGCTCAGTGGAATAAGTGCTTGCCTGGCAGGCGGAAGGTCCTGAGTTCAATCCCTGGTACCACCAAAAAAAAAAAAAAAAAAAAACAAGTGGGGGTTCAACCGCTGGCCCATCTCCCCCACTGGCCCCCCCTTGATGAGACAGCAATTGAGCCTGGGTGCGGTGATGCAATCCCTGCTCTCGGGAGGCTGCAAACAGGCAGACCACTACAAGTCTGATCTAGCAGTGAGACCCTGAGCACTCTGTGGACCCTTCCCTTATATATATATATATATATACAGTTGGTTTTGAGATAAGTCTTCCTATGAGGTACAGGCTGGTGTTGAACTCAGGGTGATCTTCAGTCCCTTGCGTCCTGGGATCACCAGCATATGCTATCGTGCCCAGCAAAACCTTCCAGTTTAAACATTCCTTCCTCGATCCCTCAGGTTCATTTTCTTTTTTTTTGAGACAGGGTCTCGCTATGCAGTTGAGGCTGGCCTTGAGCTCACTTTTGTAGCCCAGGCTGGTCTCGAACTCACACAGGTCCTCCTGCCTCAGCCTCCTGAGTGCTGGGATTACAGGCGTGAGCCACCACGCCCGGCTTCTCAGGTTCATTTTCTTTTCTTGTACAATTCCTTCGAAACGCTGTCTAATCATGCCGCCTGCATTTCCTCTTCGCCACTGTGGAAAGCACCGAGTGCTCCGTCACCCACAGAACCCATGAACTGCAGTCATCAAGCCTCCAGCCTTCCAGGGACTCAGCAGCAGCTGACACCTGTGGCGGGTCACTTCCCCCCAAACTACTGTATCCTTAAGTTCCGGGTCCCCTCTTCACTCACTCACCAGCCTTCTTCCTCACGCTTCCTGTTCATGCCCATCTGGGCACCTGGATTTCGGCACTGGCTGACACCTAACCCCCAGGCCAGGGTGGCAGCTTCCAATGCCAACAGCAGCACGCGCGCACGGGCTCCCCATCACAGACCTAGGGGACCTAGGGGCCTCTTCCAGTCTCACATCAATAACTCTAAATGTACAGTAAGGCTGACTTGCAGGCACTATCTGCCTGGATGTCTAAAATGACAAACTACTGTGCACCAAAGACGCTCCCGATCGCCTTGCACCCGAAGGCGCTTGATGGAGGTCTTCGATGACTTCTTGCCGTCACACCCTCAGTCTGCCTTCAACTACACACAAACTCACTGCCTGTTAGTGCCGATGCAGGCAGCACTCTAGGGGGTTGTGGAGAGGAGCCTCTGCAGTGTTCCTTTCAGTCCACTCTTCGACAGTCGAGCAAATCAAATCAAGTCCCTTTGCCCAGAACCCTAAAACAGAATCTGCTGTCACTAAACATGAAAGGAATGGGGCTGGCAGGATGGCTCAGCAATCTAAAGCCTGTTTAGGAAAGCTTAGGTGGCCGCAGGGAACGCAGTTCGATCCTGGCACCACATGCTGCATCAGCCCTGCCCTCATGGCAGGCTGGGCCAGCCATTAAAAAAAAAAAAAAACATGAAAGGAAGAAGCTGCTGGCCACCTTCACATGTCCTATAGTCCCATCTTCCCACACACCCCTCCTCATTTGCTCTTTCTGGCGGTACCAGCCTTGTTCCCTCACACCTATTACTCCCAGGCTGCACCCCTTCCCAGAAACAGCCTCACAACCCCACCTTCAGCTCTCCACTTCTGCTCAGAGGTTGCCTTCTCTGTGACAGCAGCCCCACCTGCTCCCCATAAAAGTGGCCTTCGCCTTATTACCTTCGGTGGCTTTAATTCTCTTTATGCCTTGGGCCGCCATCGGCACATGATACACTTAACCTCTTGCTGGGCCTCCCACTAGAACGCTTGGCCTCCTGCTGCACTGACGGCTTCTAGAATAGCACTTGGTATTTACTAGCAGCATAAATACTTGTTGGATGAATGAAGCAAACACACAGGCTGGTGGCCACTGGTATTCTTATTTCAGAAGACTCGTGCATTAAGATCCATCAGGAGAAAGTGCCACCTTTAGTTATCAGCAGATAGTAAAAATAACAAAAGCCTTCAAATCACCATTTTCAACGTTTAAATCACATCAAAAAGAGTGAGCACATAATTACAGGAATAATCATGGGGGAGAAAACACATGTAGAAAGCAAATAACCTCCTTCACTTAAGCAATGGTAACTTACTTACTTTCTTTCTTTCTTTCTTGCTGAGCCTGCCCCTAGGGGGTGGGACTGGCACAGCATATGGTGCTGGGGATCAAACCCAGGTCCCTGTGGTTGCCTGAACTTGCCTAAGCAGGCACTTTAGACTGCTGAGCCATCTCACCAGCCCTTAACCACCTTCACTTAGAAAGCTACTTCCGGGGGCCCGGCGGGATGGCTCAGTGGTCTAAAGCACCTGCTTGGGAAACCTTGGGCGGCTTCAGGGACCGAGGTTTGATCCCCGGGCACCACATGCTGTGCTAGCCCTGCCCTCTGGAAGGGCTGAGCCAGCCATAAAAATGAGCGAATAAACAAATAAAGGTTCTGAAATAAAAAAAAAAAAAGAAAGCTAGTTCCGTCTCTTATCACCTTCATAAGATACTTGGTATTTGTGGTAACATAAACACAAGTGCCTATTACTTACATAATTTAAACAATATGAAATTCCGCGGGGGCCGGGGAGATAGCTCCATGGCACCAGTGCCTGCCTGGCAAGTGCAAGGTCGTAAGTTTGAACCTTAGTCCCACCAAAAAAAGAAGAAGAAATTCCCTTTAACTCTTGCTGACTATAAATGGGCCTCTGGAAGTACGCAGCAGACTTTTATTTCCATCACTGCACACAAACTGGAGTTAGCAATGAAGACATACACAGGCGCTACTGTTTCTATGCTGGCGACCCAAGTAACTTTACCAGTAGGATCAGAAGACTTAAGTCTTGATTTCTGGCTAGCTGAATATGCAGTGCCATCCAGTAGATATACAGATGATTTGTTTCCACGCTTTTGGTAGTGCTAGGGATCAAACTTGGGACCTTACACACTTCCAGAAAAGCACTACCACTGGCCTACTGTTCTAGCCTAGCTAAACTATTAACTCTAGGTGAGTAGAAGTAGCAATTTCTAACTGATTCTTTTGGAAATCAGTGTATCCATTACCTTCTCCAGGCTTGGGGTCCCAGCCCAGTCTCTCCCCTATAGGTGAAAAGACATCTTTCACAAACTCCTGGATTTCCTCATAGAAGTCTGTGTGGGACAAGAGAGTTGAGAGAATCCCCAGGTTACAGCTCAGGTCGCTCCATACAGTATAATTGGGCTCATTCACAAAAGCCTCCATGACTTTTAGAACCTCTACAGTGCTAATGATTCCAGCTCGAGCCTGGGATAGGAAAAAACACAAATTAACCTCATCTTCAAACAAAACAAACCAAGCAAGCATGTATTTTCAGCATTATCTGCCACTAGCAATTTTTCTGGCTTAAAGAAATGAGACTATACATTAAGTTCTAAAGAAAGCTATTAAAATAAAAAAATCTTATTATGACACCACTGCTTATTTCTTTGCTATTTATAAAATAACAAAAGAATTACACTATGCTCCCATAATTTGGGAACAACAAGCCAGTTAATTTCTTATTCCTACTTAGTTTCCAGGGTCTTGATTTTTGTTTTTGTTTTGGAAGTTTTCATACTTTCAGAAAAGCTGCAAAAATAGGTGAGTTGCGGTTTTGCTTCTTGACAGAAGCTCTTTTAAATATGGATGTGCAAATTTGTCAACTTCAGCTTGCCCTTACTCATTTCTGAGAGTGCAAGCTGAACGGCACTACATATCCAGAGTCCTTTCAGCACTGAATTCAGAGGAGGAGCTGGCGCTGAAGCAGCCAAGTGCACAAGCAGCCAGCTCTCCTGAGACAGGTCTCCCCAGGAGACAGGGGCTCACCAGAGGTGAGGATGGGTACTCTAATGTGCGTTTACACTGAGGAGGAACCTAAAACCAGTGAGTGTGGAGGGCGGGGAGAATTTCAAATCCAATTTAAAGGAAGACTAGGAGGGACATAATAATTTCATCATAATCAAAGACATCCAGGGGCCAGAGAAATAACTCGACGGCACAGCTAGCTCATTTTGTAGTTACAACAAGAAAAAGTTCTTTTTTTCCCCCAGAACTTTTGTTTGTTTATTTATTTATTTTTATGACCCGCTCAGCCTGCCCTGAGGGCAGGGCTGGCACAGCATGTGGTACCGGGGATCGAACCGCAGTCCCTGCAGCCGCCTAAGCTTTCCTAAGCTGGCGCTTTAGACCACTGAGCCATCCTGCTGGGCCCAAAAAATTGTCGTTTTTTTTGAGACAGCATTTCACTATGCAGTTCAGGCTGGCCTTGAACTCATTTTGAGCCCAAGCTGGCCTCAAAGTTGCAGCAAGCCTCCTGCCCCAACATCCTAAGTGCTGGTATTACAGGTGTTTGCTACTATACCCAGCAATGATAGTAATACTAATCACAGTTTAAATTCTTTCTGAAATGAAGCCAAATATAAAATATTAATCTTGAAGCTAATGCAGTCCTATAATTTTATTAAGATCTCCTAAAATTTGAGTAGTAACAGAACGTTAAAAAATTCAAGCTTTGCCGGCAGAGTACAACTATTGCTTTGGAGAAGCATAAAATCACTCTGAATGACTTAAAAATGTATCAGTAGGGTTATTTCTTGGAAGCTCTTGTCTGTGTCTATTGAAATGAAAAAAACTTAACTGAAGACAGTTTTAAAAAACTAGCTCAAGAGTAGTGAAGTAGGATTGCTTCTGGCAAGCTGTGCAGGTTCAATCTTCTGCTAATTAACCATTAGTCTTTTGCTTTCATCCCAAAGGCGCTAACCTTCAGAAAGAACCAGATTCTTCTAATTAGGCTTCAGACATGCTGGGAAAAACAAGATTCTTTTTTTTTTTTTTTTTTGTCTTTTTGAGACAGGGTCTCGCTATGCAGTTGAGGCTGGTCCTGCGCCCACTTTTGTAGCCCAGGCTGGTCTCGAACTCGCACCAATCCTCCTGCCTCAGCTTCCCGAGTGCTGGGATTACAGGTGTGCGCCACCACGCCCGGCTATAAACAAGATTCTTTAATCAATAAATTCCATCAGATTACTGCAGCAGGAGAGGCTCACCAAGGAGAAGAGGTCGTTCTGTAATCCCAGTCGGTCCACAGGGGGCAGAGAAAGGTCTCGAATGCCTGGTAACAAACTTTCTAGCATGGCAGAGCTGTACTGGGTCCGATAGAACCCAACTGTCCCCAGGTTTAACTGAAAAAAGACATCCAATAGGCACTCTTACATACTTCCACTTTGTTTTTTAAAGCAGCCTTTCACATATGTAAAACAAACGCTGGTTTTTAGGTCCATCTAGATAAAAACAACGAAGTCCACTATGCTAACAGTCAGGGACTAGTACAAAGAGCACATGAAGACAGACATCATCTGCCTAGGACACATGCAGAGGAAAAGCAAGCAGAAACTTATGACAGTAGGGGCCAAAGAGAGGGACGCTAAGAAGGTGAACGTGTGGCTTGGTTCCTCTCCAGGCTTGGTGGGTAGTTTGGAGACAGACTGGGCTGAATGGCTCTACCCACTTAGCCTGGAGGCCCAGCAGAGTAAGTTTTCGGATCCTTAATTTTAACCTTCAGGGAGGATCATATCCTAATTTATGTCCCAGACACTCCAGGAAAAACAAGATCCTTTAAAGCAACAAACACCACCCGATTACTTGAGTAAAGATGCAGTGTGGGCAATCTCATTGGGTTCTGGGGGTGAGGTGAATCACTCACTGCAATTGCTCCCCACAGGCTATTTACAGAGAAGCAAAAAGTAGTTTCAAAACTATTTACATTTATATATACACATATGTTTTTATTTATTTTTTGTCTTTAGTACAAGGTCTACAGGGTCGTACTATACAGATCAGACTCACAGTGATCCTGCTGCTAGGATTACAGGCATGCGCCACCATGCCCATCGCCCACTGCGGTCTCAGCGCACCCCGGGGGGCAGGGCTGGCACCGCACATCAGGGATCAGACCTCGGCCGCCGTGCTCTACCTAAGCTGGCACTTTAGTCCCTTGAGCTATCTGGCTGGCCCCACTTATATGTTTAATAGCAAAGATGACATAAATATTTTCCTATTTATGTACAGTTAATCCCATATATAAAACCACTGAGGGCTGGAGACATAGCTCAGCAGACTGAGCACCTGCTTAGGCAAGCACAGGGACTTCTGGTTCGATCTCCAACAGGCTGCATTGGCCCTGCTCCATCAGTGTGCTGAACCAGCAACCGACACTGGGTATGGTGGCGCACACCTGTAATAGCAGCGCTGGGGAGGCTGAAAACAGGAGTATCACTAGGAGTGTGAACTGGGTAGTGAGACCCTGTCCAAATACATAAAATTAAAACAAAAAACAAATTGCACAATTCTAATTATTATTTGACCAATCTGGGTAACTTTAAGCATAGACACAATACATTTTTCTTTTTTCTTTTTGGTCTTTTTATAGCCCAGGCTGGACTCAAGAAGCTCTCAATAATTCCTCTGCCTCGACTCCCAAGTGCTAGGATTACAAATATGCCATCATGCCTAGCTTAGGCACAATGCTTTTATTTACCTAATTACAACTGTAGTGAACATAACTTTTCTCTTTTCTTTTTTTTTTTTTTTTCCATTTTTTCTTGGAGCTAGGGAGATAGCTCAGTGGCAAAAGTGTCTGCCTGGCAAGTGCAAGGTTGTGAGTGTGAACCCTGGTTGGGGGGGACACTTTTCTTGCTGGATGTGTTGGTGTGGTGGTACACACCTGTAATCCCAGCTCTCAGGAGGCTGAGGCAGGAGGATCACCACATAAATTTGAGTCTAGCCTGAACTCTGTAATGGGAACTACCCATATACACACAAAAAAGGCACTAAAATCTGAGACAACATAGAGTCCCTGTTAGAAATCTACAAAATCTACAATTGTGAAAGGAGATTACACTAAATATTTTTAGAAAAAAGGTACAGAAGCTGGACACAGTGGTATACATGATCCCAGCATTCAAGAGGTCAAGGCAGAATGGCAACAGCATGAGGCCAGCCTAAGTTACATAGCAGGACCCCATCTTTAAAAAAAAGAAAAGAAAAGAAAGAGTATAAAGGGGCTAGGATTATAGCTCAGTGGCAGAGTACCTCTGCTTAAAAATGAAGATACAGAGTCCAGACCCTTAGGTACTTTGGGAGATGGTTTTTAAACATTAGCTAAAGGATTTCACATTTCAGTGACACAAGCTGAAGATTATATGTCTGACCTTTTGATTACAGCCAGTCCCACAGGATGACAGCACATCTCGAAGGCTAACGTGCTATTATAATGAGAAGGCAGGTGGAAGTTGCAAGACTACAAATGTCTTGGTTAATGTGACTTTATATGTAGCCTACTATTTTCTTTTCCACTTCAGCCCTACCCTTTTTTGTCTGCTTACCTAACACTGAAAATATCTGGACAGCACTATTTGAAAATTAGCTTTAGATTTCACAAACAGTTAGGATATGTTTTCTTTTTTATTGTGTTTTTTCATCTTTTTTTTTTTTGTCTTTTTGAGACAGGGTCTCACTATGCAGTTCAGGCTGGCCTTGAGCTCACTTTGGTAGCCCAAGCTGGTCTCGAACTCACACTGATCCTCCTGCCTCAGCCTCCCAAGTGCTGGGATTACAGGCGTGTGCCACCACGCCCGGGTTGTTTTCTCGTCTTTTTGAGACAGGGTTTCCGCTATGTAGCTCAGGGTGGCCTTGAACTCTCAATGATCTTCCTGCCTCAGCCTCTAAGAAGCTTGAATTGCAGGCACATGCCACCACACGTTATCTTTTGTCTTTTTATTTTGAGGTGGGGTCTTGCTGTGTAGCCAAAGTCTCAAGCTCACGGCTATCCTACTACTTCAGTTACCTGAATGCTAAGGTGACATAAATGTGTTTTCTTTTAAAGTCCTAGTCTAGAACAAAGCAGTAAGCACAGAGACAGTCATAAAAATCTACAGTAGTAGAAAAAAATCACATCAGAAAAGAAAATGACCACGGCATTTCTGGACTCACCTTTACCCACTGGTCTGGCTTGACATTTTTCAAAACCACACTCATGTCCGGCTTATCCATCAGGATTTTCAATTTGGCCTGGTTGGGATCTTCACTAGTAGAGATTGTGATAGGAACCATCCACTGAGGACAGTCTTCTCCTAAACAAGAATGAATGGAGACGGGACTGACCAGAGGGCCCTGAGGCCAACCGCTAAGTCAGCAGCTCATCCTGCTACAGGAGCCCTTCCAAGCAACCTGAGCAATAGCAGTGCAAAGTGACACTAACAACCTCACAGTAGCTTCAAAGTTAACCCACTAGCACAGTCCCTCACACAGTAGCTGAAACAATTTTCACATGTAATCTTTGGTAGGTACATAGGCTGCCAAAGCATCCAGGGTTGATTTTGGGCATGTATGTGTATGTGGTACTGGGGAGCAAATCCAGAGCATTCAGCTACATACCTCTCTTGAAAAATACTTTATTTTAGCTGGGAGTGGTGGTGCACGCCTGTAATCCCAGCACTTGGGAGGCTGAGGCAGGAGGATCAGTGTGAGTTCGAGACCAGCCTGGGCTACAAAAGTGAGCTCAGGACCACCCTGAACTGCATAGCGAGACCCTGTCTCAAAAAGACCAAAACAAAACAAAAACTTCATTTTGAAAAAGGTCTGAGTTGCCTGCTTTGGGCTCCAACTTGGAATTATCCTGCCTCAGCCTCTTAGAGTGCTAGGTGCAGATAGGGGCCATTGTACCAGGTCCTGAACGGTTGATGCTTGACAGGCAGAGCATCCCGAGAGCTGCCGCATTCCAGCTGTGAGAAATCAGCTCTTAAAGACCAGGCATAATGCATGGCAGAAACACACCTGAGAGCTCAGATGGCAAAAGAGACACTACACTGGAAAGCCACACAAAAGGGAGTCCCTGCCCAATACTCTAATAATAGAATTATACAACCATTACCTAAATATAAGTTTATCGCCGGGCGTGGTGGCTCACGCCTGTAATCCCAGCACTTGGGAGGCTGAGGCAGGAGGATTGGTGCCAGTTCGAGACCAGCCTGGGCTACAAAAGTGAGCTCAGGACCACCCTGAACTGCATAGCGAGACCCTGTCTCAAAAAGACAAAAAAAAAAAAAAAATATATATATATATATATATGTTTATCACTAACACATTTAATGTTCTATAGCCTGATTTCCAAGCTAAACCATAGGTTAAACTCTCTCTCCTCACTAAGCTATTCCAGATGTTTTGATTTCTTTGATGTTTGTTTTGTAGATAGGGTCTTGCTATATATAGACCATGCTGGATTTGAACTCACATACAAGTGTTGAGATTACAGATGTGTACCACCAAACTAGCCTTTTTTTGTTGTTGTCTTTTTGAGACAGGGTCTTTCTATGCAGTTCAGGCTCACCTTGAGATCACTTTTGTAGCCCAGGCTGGTCTCCAATTTGCACCAATCCTCCTGCCTCAGCCTTCCAAGTGCTGGTATTACAGCTATGTACCACCTCGCCTGGCCTTTTTTTTTTTTTTTTCCCCCCCCCAGACAGGGCTCATTATACTCTTCAGGTTGCTCTTGAACACTACATCCAGCTACACTCCTGCCTCAGTCTCCTGAGTGCTAAGATTACAGAACCTGAGTATCTAGCTCTTGCTTCTTTCTTCTTCTTCCTCCTCCTCCTCTTCTTCCTGCTTCTCTATCCTTCACTCCCCTCTTCCTCTATCTCTCTCTCATGCATGTGGTACATGGTCTCACTACGCAGCTCAAGCTCAGTCGCGGTGGCCAGCCCAGTGCACCTGGGGTGGTGCTGGGGATCAAGCCCTAACCCCTAGGCTTTCCTAAGCAGGCGCTTTAGGCCACTGAGCCATCCCGCCAGGGCCCTCTCTTGTTTTATTTTGAGACAGGGTCTGGCTCTTTAATTCAGACTGGTCTTGAACCCAAGACAATCCTCCTGCCACAGCCTCCAACAGGGCTGGGATTATAGGCACAGGTGTGCGCTACCATGCTGGCCACTCAGCTCAGCTTTTTATTTTCTATAAAATAGAAACGATATAAGGAGCCTCAGAATATAAAGAGTGAGTTATGGTGCTTAGCACAATGATCAGCACATAGTATAGTAAGTCTAGTAACCAGTGGGTTCCATTTGGTTACTTATTAAGCCCAAAAACTTAAAAAGAATTTGCCATCACATAAACAGAGTAAGTCCCCTTTAAGCATCCAGGCATCATTTTTAGCTGTTTCAATCCCTTACTCGTTATAGCTTCCAAAACACAGACATGAAATTCTCAACCATCACACTGGACTCCATCTCTGTCTTTTGATTTCTTTTTTGTCTTTTTGAAACAGGGTCTCGCTATGCAGTTCAGGCTGGCCTTGAGCTCATTTTTGTAGCTCAGGCTGGTCTCGAACTTGCACTGATCCACCTGCCTCAGCCTCGCGAGTGCTGGGATTACAGGCGTGGGCCACCATGCCCGGCTGATTTTTGATTTCTTAAATTTCATTTTTATTCTTTTACCAGCTCATTTTACTTAAATTTATTAAACCTGTAAAAATGGCTAATCTTTTCCAATCAATTGTATGTTACCCAATTCATCCATCAGCCCACTCCCAGCCACTTGCTTACCAGCATACGGCCCACTGGCACAGAACTTCCTTTGGGACAACCTCAGTAATCTGTCATCTTCTACCTAAAGAAGCAAAGCATTGTCCTTGGTAGGGACACATTTCTATGGCAAAGTAGACGATGAAACACGCACAGCCAAATGCCTCGTGATGGCCCATGTGCAGTCATGGCCGAGATGATGGTGCTACTGAATGGGAAAAGACCACTATTTGTTGGGTTTTTTTTTTTGTTGTTGTTGTTGTTTTTGAGACAGGGTCTCACTGTGCAGTTCAGGCTGGCCTTGAGCTCACTTTGGTAGCCCAGGCTGGTCTCGAACTCACACTGATCCTCCTGCCTCAGCCTCCCAAGTGCTGGGATTAGAGGTGTGTGCCACCATGCCCGGCTCAAAGTACTATTTTTCACTCAGACCTCAAAGTAAAAATAGTCCACATAAAAGGTCTAGTTTCGTTTTTGTTTTTTGAGATGCTAGCCTCAAACTCATGGTGCTCCTGCTGCCTCAGCCCATGCTCAGCCAACTGTATGAAATTACAATCTGACTCTTTAGAAGGCATGTGTTGGGAAAAAAATAAATAAATAAATTAAATAAATAAATAAATAAAAAATAAAAAAAAAAAAGAAGGCATGTGTATCCAGATGAAGATAATTTTCTTAAAGAAAAGCATTACTTTTTAAAGATACACATGATAGAAAAGCAAGCTCTTTGTAGAGAAAGGGTATATCTTTAGTGTTCTAATTATGAGCCTGGGCTGAACTACATACTAAACCCTATCTCAAGAGCAAAAGACAGAAAGACAGACAGATAGATTCAGCTTGGAAAGGGCTTCTACACATTTTGTTTTTCTTTTCTTTTTGTTTGTTTATTTATTTATTTTTATGGCCGGCTCAGCCTGCCCTGAGGGCAGGGCTTGTGCAGCATGTGGTGCTAGGGATCGAACCTCTGTCCCTGCAGCTGCCTAAGCTTTCCTAAGCAGGTGCTTTAGACCACTGAGCCATCCTGCTGGGCCCCTACACATTTTGAAAGTACAAAGTGAACTACAATACTTCAAGCACCAAAAAGCAAATCTGCTAACTTACATTGCCATACCAAGAAAAAAACCCTTCTAAAATAAACACGGTTTTGTAGGCAATGTAGGATCATAGGAAAAAGAGCTACGAATCCTCTTAAAAATAAAAAGCAGGGGCCGGGGATACAGCAGCACAATGCCTGCCTGCCTGGCAAGTGTGAGGTCATGAATTCAGTTCCTAGTGTCCCCCCCACCCGCCCCCAAAGAAATTAATTCTACATGCAGCTCACAAGACCTTGGCAAAGAGATTTAATACAACAATCCGACAACTGCATAAACCTCTCTGCTTACCTGCTCTGCTTCCACACAAACGAGGGGGAATCCCATCTGCTTGGTCCAGGTACTCATCACAGCTGCTATAGGTTTACCGCTAGCATTTTCTAGACTTTCCCAAAGATCCTCTAGAAGGTAAATATAAACAATGATAATCTGAATGTTTGCATGTTCACTTTCCTGTAAAACTTTTTGAGATGCTTTTACTATATTGCCCAGGCGGGCCTCCAACTCAAGAGTGATCCTCTTTCCTCACTTCCTCAGTGCTGGGATTACAAGTGTGTGTCAGTATGCTTGGCTTCTTTTCTTTTTTTAATGTATTTGGTACAGGGTCTCACTATGAGTCTCGGTGACTCATAGTGATCTTCCTGTCTCACCCTCCCCAGTGCTGGGATTACAGGCATGTGTGCACCTCCATGCCCACACTTGGTCCCGGCTCAGTGCACCTGAGGGAGGGGCCCACACAGCATGTGGTACCAGGGATCACTTGCCTGAGCAGGCACTTAGCCCACTGAGCTATCTTGCTAGTCTTCTTCTTCTTCTTCTTTTTTTTTTTTTTTTTTTTTGTCTTTTTGAGACAGGGTCTCACTATGTAGTTCAGGCTGGCTTTGAGCTCACTTTTGTAGCCCAGGCTGATCTCGAACTCACACCGATCCTCCTGCCTCAGCCTCCCGAGTGCTGGGATTACAGGCATGCGCCACCACGCCCGGCTTGTCTTCTTCATTTTTAATTGAATAAAAAATACAGAGCAAGATTCTGTCACAAAAGGACC
Organism: Myocastor coypus; assembly: GCA_004027025.1. Lineage (NCBI taxonomy): Eukaryota > Metazoa > Chordata > Mammalia > Rodentia > Myocastoridae > Myocastor > Myocastor coypus. Next base: position 18,765 of record PVJA010025445.1, read on the forward strand.
GGGGAAGATAGCTCAGCAGTCTAAAGCTAACTGCTTAGGCAAATTTAGGGAGCCACAGGGGACTGCAGTTTGATCCCCAACACCACATGCTGCACCAACCCCACTGCCAGGGCAGGCTGAGCCAGTCATAACATAAAGTTAAAAAAAAAAAAAAAAAAAAAAAAAGAAAGGATTCTGTCACAAAAATCAATGGAGGTAAGACAAGGTTTCACTAAGTTGCCCAGGCTGGTCTCAAATTTGCAATCTTCCTGTCTCAGCCTACCAGCACGCTAAGATTACAGCTGCATACTACCATGCCTGGTTAAGATTATGGATTTTAGGATGAAGGCAATGTAGAATGTCAAACATTGATCAGTAAAGTGATTCATGATTAGATATTCACTCTGGAAAGATCATTGTAGCCTTAGAGCATGCAATGAAGTTGGAAGGAGGTTAAGTAGCAGCAAGTCTGCAGGCAACTGTGGAATCTTAGTGGTGAGATCACAAGGCATGGGCCAAGGGAAGAGAGGAGTTGGGACAACAAGCAGAGCATGTCTCTGGAAAGCAGAAGACCGTGGACAGTGACTTGAGTGGGCTGCAAGCGCCACCCGCCTTTCACAGATAACAGGAAGAAACCCAAGTACAGAGCGGTAGGCTTTGGTATTTCAAATGTGGCCCACAACCTAATAAGGTAACACTGATACCACTCTCCATTTCTACCTCAAGCTATTAAAGATTACCTGTGGCAGCATTCTTTTGCTGGAATTTGGTTAGATACATATTCATTCCTTTCTTAAAGTCCTGAGAAAACACAATTGTTAAATTTAGAGTCAGAAATACAGTATGCCTATTAGCAGTCAAGAGCAAACACTCTCAAATACTCAACACTCAAGTCAGACACAATGAAAAAGACACTGCTCTATGCTCATTGCCTTTTGCTTAAGAAGGGACACTCTGTGTTCTACTCTTGCTTTTAAGCACCCTTCACCTGGTGATGAGGACTGAACCCACAGCCTTCACACTGAGCTATCACCTCACTTCCACCCATCCAACTACCTATTTCTTAGTATTTTTGGGATAGGATCTTGCTATGTATTTCAGACTGATCTTTTTTTGTTATTGCTGCCTTTCTGAGACAGGGTTTTGCTATGCAGTTCAGGCTGGCTTTGACTCACTTTTGTAGCCCAGGCTGGTCTCAAACTTGCACCAATCCTCCTGCCTCAGTCTCCCAAGTGCTGGGATTACAGGCGTGCTCCACCACACCCAGCTAGCCTGATCTCATTTAGTTGACGTCCCTCCCTCCTTTGCTTTCTTTTTCTTTCTTACTTTCCTCTTTCTTTTTTTTTTCTTTCTCTTTCTTCCTCCTCCTCCTCCTCCTCCTCCTCCCTCCCTCCCTCCCTCCCTCCCTGCTTCTTTCTTTTTGGTACTAGAAATTAAACTCAGGACCTGATGCTTATCAAGTGGGCGCTCAAAGGACTGAACTATATCCCCAGCCTCCTACACGCTGATCTTTAACTCACTATGGTACATAGTTCAGACTGCCCTGAACTTAAAGCAATCCTCTTGCCTCGGCTTCCAAAGTGTGGGGATTAGAGGTATGAATCACCATAACCCATTTTGTTTTCTACTTTGAGACAAGATCTCATTATAGTAAATAGCTATGCTTGTATGGGCTGGGCTCAAATGTGTTATTCTTCCGTTTGAGTCTCCCAGAGAGGTGCGATTACAGTCATGTGCTACTATACTGACTGTTTCACTTTTATTTTATTTTTATTTATTTATTTATTTTTTTGTCTTTTTGAGACAGGGGCTTGCTTGCTATGCAGTTCAGGCTGGCCTTGAGCTCACTTTTGTAGCCCTGGCTGGTCTCGAACTCACAACAATCCTCCTGCCTCAGCCTCCCAAGTACTGGGATTACAGGTGTGAGCCACCATGCCCGGCTTTGACTGTTTCACTTTTAAATTTTTGTTGCTTTTTTTTTTGAAAAAAGATCTCACTATGTAGGTCAGGCTGCTCTTAAATTCACTACATAGTCCAGGCTGGCACTGAGCATGCAGGAATCCTCTTGCCTCAGTCTCCTGAGTGTGCCATTATACCCAGCTTTGTTCCTTTTAAACTTTATCTTACTGGGGCCCGGCGGGATGGCTCAGTGGTCTAAAGCACCTGCTTGGGAAAGCTTGGGCGGCTTCAGGGACTGCGGTTCGATCCCCGGCACCACATGCTGCGCCAGCCCTGCCCTTGGGGGGAGCTGAGCCGGCCATAAAAATGAGTGAATAAACAAATAAAGGTTCTGAAACAAGAAAAAAATAAGTGAAAAAAATAAAATAAAATAAAATAAAAAAATAAACTTTATCTTACTTCAAACATACTTGTATAGCATTACCCTTTTTTATTTATTTATTTTGTCTTTGAGGCAGGGTCTCGATATGAAGTTCAGGCTGGCCTTGACCTCACTTTTGTAGCCCAGGCTGGTCTCTAACTCGCACCAATCCTCCTGCCTCAGCCTCCCAAGTGCAGGGATTACAGGTGTGCGCCACCATGCCCGGCTCTTTTTTTTTTTATTTTTTTATTTTTATTTTTTTCAATTTTTTTTTTTTTTTTTTTTTTTTTTTTTTTTTTTTTTTTTTTTTTTTTTTTTTTTTTTTTTTTTTTTTTTTTTTTTTTTTTTTTTTTTTTTTTTTTCAGAAAAACAAGACATCCTGCTGGGCCCCTCTTTTTTTTTTTTTTTTAAATAAAGATTTTTGAGTCTTGCCATGTAGTTCAGGCAGGCCTTAAACTCATACATAGCCCAGGCTAGCCTTGATATTGCTGACAAGCTTCCTGCCTCAGCCTCCCAAGTGCTGGGATTATGGGCATCCATCAATACACCTGGCCTTACATCATTATTCTAAGAGATCAAAATAATCAATATTAAAAAATGGAAAAGCAAAAGTAACATAGGAATTCTCAGAATATTTTATTCAAGGACTGGGAATATGGCTCAGCAGCTTAAGTGCATGCTCGGCAAGCACAAGGTCCAGAGTTTGATCCCTAGTACCACAAAAGAAAAAAAAAATATTTTATTCATGGAAAACTATGATTTCCCTATAAAAGAATGAAAGATTCTTTTTTTTTTTTTCTTTTTGTCTTTTGAGACAGAGTCCCGCTATGCAGTTCAGGCTGGCCTTGAGCTCACTTTTGTAAAGATTCTTAAAATTGTTCTTTTTTTTTTTTTTTTTTTTCCTTTTTGAGACAGGGTCTCGCTATGCAGTTCAGGCTGGCCTTGAGCTCACTTTTGTAGCCCAGGCTGGTCTCGAACTCACAAGCATCCTCCTGCCTCAGCCTCCCAAGTGCTGGGATTACAGGCGTGAGCCACCACGCCTGGCTAAAATTGCTCTTTTACCTTATCCCCGATGTAGTCGTGGAGCATTCGGATGACAGAGGCACCTTTGCTGTATGATATAGCATCAAATATCTCATCAACCTCAGATGGATGGCCCACACTGACCTGGTGGACAGCATGACACAGGGTTAGGACAAGAAGCAGATGGCTTGCAATACTAAACTGCATGAGATCCTTTTGAGGAAAACCCTCCTTACTCAAGAGATGCCCTTCTGCCTTTAACCCAATGGGGATGACGCCCCCAAAGGTGCCGTAACAAATCTCAACTATGTGGACACAGAACATGACCTCGGCCACCTCAGAGCCTTGGTTCTCATTCCTGACAGCTCTGCCCGCTAGAAGCAGTCACTGTGGAGCACAGATGCAAAGAAAAATACTGATTTACAACAAGAATCAAAATGGTTTAGAATTAGTTATATAGGCCCCTGGTTAATACATAAAAGTAGTATTCTAACTCTAGTCCAGTGGTTCTCAACCTTTCTAATGCCATGACCCCGCAATACAGTTCCTCATGTTGTGGTGACCCCAAACCAAAAAATAATTTTGGTAGCTACTTCAAAACTGCAATTTTGTTACAGTTATGATTCAGAATGGCTTTAGGCGACCCCTGTGTTTTGGTCGTTCCACCCCCACCAGGGTCATGACCCACAGGTTGAAAACCGCTGCTCTAGTTCTTTGCATGTTCACGTTTATACGTATAAAGTAACTGAAGTAAAGATAAGGTAAGTCAAGAATTAAAATATATATAAAAACAGGCAATGATAATAATAAAACATCTAAAACTTTCCTTCAAACAATGGAATCAATGACATTCAATATATGGTTTCTCGGGCTGGGGAGATAGCTCAGGTACAAGGTTCTGAGTTTGATCCCCAGTTCCACAAAACAAAATAAACAAACAAATATATGGTTTCTCCTGTACAAATCAATGAAAATGCTTCTCTATACATGGGCTAAATTTCTATACTGCCTACACCCCCAAAAAACAAAACAAAACAAAACTCAGAACTTAATCTGGTTAGGCACTTAGGGCTAAAGAAACAGTGAATGGTAACAACCACTGATGTCACTCTTCTGAGCAGGGAGAGCAGGGCAAAGTGCACTCACTTCAATAGGATGGCTGTTATCCAGGGCATCCAGCTCCTGGGCCCGGGTGTAATCAGCAGAAACAAACTGAGTCCAGATGTCGTACTCTGGGAAACAGTGGTCTACACACAGATACTCAATCCAGGAGGCAAAGCCTTCATTCAGCCAAAGATGAGTCCACCATTCCTAAAAGCAAAAGCACAAACAGGTAAAAAACCACAATCACTGTTCTCCCACTAATTTAAAAATAAGTCCCCAAGACTGCCAATCTAATTAACTAAAAAAAAAAAAAAAAAAAATATATATATATATATATATATATATAAATGTATATATTTATATATACATTTTTTTTTAATGCAAGCCTGTTCTGGGGGTAGTGTGGTGCAGCATGTAGCGCTAGGGATCCAACCATGGTCCCTGTGGTTGCCTAAGCTTGCCTAAGCAGGCGCTTTAGAACACTGAGCTATCTTACAGGCCCCCATGATGCCTAAGGGACATTTAGAAAACCTTACTAAGTACTTATTACTACCAAAGGTAGGAGAAAGGGCATATATAGAAAAGGAAAATGAACAAAGAAAATATCATTACAAAAAAGGATAGTAGATTTTCATCTGGGTATAGTAGCACATGCCTGTAATCCCAGCACGTAGGAGGCTGAGGTAGGAGGATCACTACAACTTCAAGGACAGCCTGAGCTCCATAGTAAGTTCAAGGATAGCCTGAACTATAAACTGAGACCTTATCTCAAAAATCAAAAAATAAAAATATGTAAAATTTAGTTTAATAAGGAATTTATCTTAAACAAACAAAAGGCCATAAAGCTATCCCGGTCAAAGAAGGAAAACTAGAAACTATCTTCACAATGACAAGAAAAAACCCCCACTGATTTATGAGTTAAATTTCCTAGAGAAGCTGGGTGTGGTGGCATAGACCTATAATCCTAGCACTCAGGAGGCTGAAGCAGGAGGATCACTGTGAGTTTGAGACCAGCCTGGACTATAAAATGAGCTCAAGGCCAGCCTGAACCATAGGGAGACCCTATCTTTAAAAAAAAAAAAAAAGGGGGCGGGGGCGTGGGAGGATGGCTCAGTGGTCTAAAGCGCCTGCTTAGGAAAGCTTAGGCGGCTGCAGGGACTGCAGTTCGATCCCTGGTATTGCAGGCTGTGCCAGCCCTGCTCTTGGGGCAGGCTGAGCGGGCCATAAAAATAAATAAATAAATAAACAAACAAAAGTTCTGAAACAAAAAAAAATAAAAATAAAAATAAAAATAACTTCTTGGAAAAATAGAAAAACAGTGTGATATAATAGGATGAAGTAATAGGATTACATGGAATTAACAGAGATATGCTGGAGGGAAGTAGTTTAATAATGAATACTGTTTCAGTAACAAAAAAACTACATGGGTGACATAAAAATGTTTAGATACTTGACCTTTTTGAAAAGCATCTTAATCTAACTGCATTAAAGTTGATTAATTCTCCAAGACAGAGGCCAAAAGACTAATGCAAATAATGAAAAGCTAGGCAGTAATTGTTAAGTGGCTGCTTGTCTGCGGCCAGTTAACTGCTAGTTAACTGCTGATACCTAGATAAGCTGGTCCAAAGCTCTCTCCACCCAGTCCCACAGCCCTTGGAATTTCACCTTAGGAAACAACTAGATAATAACAACTATGTACTCTAGCAAAATGTATTAGTTTTAGTTTCAAAATAAAATTATAAGGTCTTCTCAAAGTTGAGCAAAAAAAATTTGTAACTGGGTGTGGTGGCGCACGCCTGTAATCCCAGCACTCGGGAGGCTGAGGCAGGAGGATTACTGTGAGTTCGAGACCAGCCTGGGCTACAAAAGTGAGCTCAAGGCCAGCCTGAACTGCATAGCGAGACCCTGTCTCAAAAAGACAAAAAAAAAAAAAAAAAGATTGTAGGAAGCAACTAACTGGCCATATGTATTAGCAGTGAAGATCATTTTCCCAAATATTAGAATACAGGCACTAACACATGTAACTCTGTGAAATTATACTAAAACAATTTTTTTTTTGTTTATTTTTATGGCCGGCTCAGCCTGCCCTGAGGGCAGCGCTGCTGCAGCATGTGGTGCTGGAGATTGAACTGTGGTCCCTGCAGCCGCCTGCAGGCACTTTAGACCACTGAGCCATCCTGCCAGGCCCCTAAAACAATTTTTTTAACCTGTAAGTAAAGTTGTAAACAACAAAGACAAAAAGAAAGGATTTTCAAGGACTAGCTTTCTTTAGAAACTCTCCAAGACATCTTGGACTGGCGAGATGTCTCAGTGGTCTAAAGCGCCTATCTGCTTAGGAAAGTTTTGGCAACCACAGAGACTGAGGTTCAATCCCCAGCACCATATGCTACACCTGCCCCACTACCAGGGCAGGCTGAGCCAGCCATAACACAAATAAATGAATAAAGTTAAAAAAAAAAAAAAAAAAAAAAAAAAGACGACATCTTGCTAAATGTCTTACTTTTTTGCTTGCTCCCCAGACTGTATGTATGGATTTAACTAATATCCAGGCCAGGTTCAGCGCTCTGGCAGCTTAGAATGTGGCCAGGGTATCTGGCTGGCTCCCGCCTCCACCTTTCCATAGCAGAGTAAGCCCTGCATGCCTGGGCAGGGCTACTGGCTTCCACAGAGTATTTATACTGACTAAGAGTGAAAGATCAGGATGAGCAGGGAGATCATTCACTACAAACACTATAATATTAACATGTAAATAAGGACTTGAACCATGCAGTTAGAATTTGGGATTTGTTTTTTGTTTTGAAACTAGGCCTCACTGTGTAGTTCAGGCCGGCCTTGAACTATGTAGCCCAGGCTGGCTTCAAATTTGCAGCAGGCCTTCCCACTGAACTACATTCCCAGCTTGCTTATTTATCTATTAGAGGGTCTCACTATGTAGTTCAGACTTGTAGTGATTCTCCTGCCTCAGCCTCCCCAGTGCTGGGAATACAGGCATGCACCACCAGGCTTACACTGAGATCGAACTCAGGCTTGCTAGGCACGTGTTTATGTCGTAGAGCTATCTCTCCAAGTTTCCCAACCTTTTTTTGAGACAAGTGTTCCCGAATTGGCCAGTCCCTCATGCAGTGCAATTACAGTGTGTGCCCTGCATCCAGCTGGTTCATCCTTTACCTGAGCGATAACTCACTTATTATCAACTTCTCCCCACTTGCAGACATATTCTATCTTTCTTTCTTCCTTCCTTCCTTCCTTCCTTCCTTCCTTCCTTCCTTCCTTCCTTTCTTTCTTGGGCTTCAAACTCACAACCTTGGGGCCCGGCGGGATGGCTCAGTGGTCTAAAGCGCCTGCTTGGGAAAGTTTGGGCGGCTTCAGGGACCTCGGTTCGATCCGCGGCACCACATGCTGCGCCAGCCCTGCCCTCAGGGCGGGCTGAGCCGGCCATAAAAATGAGTGAATAAACAAACAAAAGTTCTGAAACAAGAAAAATAAAATAAAATAAAAAAAAAAACAACAAAAAAAAACAAACTCACAACCTTGCCCTTGCTTGTAAGGCACTTGTGCCATGGAGCTATCTCCCTGGCCCCTTGCAGACATATTCTAGAATAGTGTTAAAAAGTATTCTCAGCTGGGCATGGTGGCGCACGCCTATGATCCCAGCACTTGGAAAGCTGAGGCAGAATGATCAGTGCGAGACCAGCCTGGGCTAATGTGAGCTCAAAGCCAGTCTGAACTGCATAGAGAGACCCTGTCTCAAAAAGACAGAAGAAAAAAAAAAGTGTTCTCTGGCGAATAAAGTTTGTTTGGAAGTTCTCAACCAACAGATATTCTAGGAAATGCTTTTCAAAATACAGACCTATTAAAATAAAATTTTGTATAAGTCAATTATTTTTTGGCACAATGTTATATAGCCTAACATTATGTGGTTGAAATATGTACTGGAATATACATATATTTGAGCACTAAAAAATATTAAATACCATAGTAACAAGATTTCCAAACCACTGATGGGCGAGTTCATGTCCCACAACCAGAGCAACCCACTGGCGTGATGAAGAACAGGAGTTTTTTGGATCAATAAGCAATGCAGTCTCCCTGTGTTAAAAAAAAAAAAAAAAAAGTATTGCAAAACAGTAGATGCTGAAAGCAAGCATATCTGAAGAGATTCAGACAATAAGCAAGATCATTAGGTCAGGCTTTAGGGATACCAAGAAACATTATTTTAGCATATACAGGATAAAAAAAAGTTCTAGGCACACTATGCAGACAGAATGCATATGACAGGTAAGCTATGTGACGTGCCCTGAGTTTACCTATGAGTTGGTTATTTAAAGTCTTGGGAAGCCTGTGTCTAAGCCAGTGGTTCTCAACCTGTGGGTCACAACCCCGGCGGGGGTCGAACGACCAAGACACAGGGGTCAACTAAAGCCATTGGAAAATACGTATTTAAACCCATGCTATACCATGGTGAAATGTTATTTATTGGAATTATAGTAATAAATATTTCTTCACAAATAATTACAATGTTTTTGCGATTAATCACTATGTTTAAATTATGTTTCATGCTGGGCGTGGTGGCGCACGCCTGTAATCCCAGCACTTGGGAGGCTGAGGGAGGAGGATCGCTGCGAGTTCGAGACCAGCCTGGGCTACAAAAGTGAGCTCAGGACCAGCCTCAACTGCATAGCGAGACCCTGTCTCAAAAAGACAAATAAATAAATAAATAAATAATAAATAATGTTTGATTTGTAGCAATGAGAATACATAATGCATATCAGGTATTTACATTCCGAATCATAACTGTAGCAAAATTACAGTTTTGAAGTAGCCACCAAAATTATTTTTTGGTTCGGGGTCACCGCAACATGAGCAACTGTGTTGCAGAGTCATGGCATTAGAAAGGTTGAGAACCACTGGAGTGGTTAGGAATGACTGTGTTATAGAAGATACCCCTTCTACTAAACAAGAGGAGCAGCAGGGAAGACATAGGCCACCACCCCAAAGAACACTGAGCAGTCTGTTCAGACTCAACTCATCAAAAAGTCAACTGAAAGTAGAGGGAAAAATCTGTTTACAGAGACTGCTTTAAAAACTATACAACCCACATGTTTGCCTTGCGGTGGCAGACATATAAAACCTTGGCCAAAAGATACAAAATCAGGGGTGGTTCTTCAAACTGCATAAATAACTATGAAACTACTGGGAGGAAGGAAAGGCACAGAAATGAGAAACTCAGCCAAGAACGTATCTAAAAATGCTACTAATGCCAGATGCTCGCTTTTAAAATTTCACACCCTCAGGTAGTAGCACCCCAGGGGGAAGTCCATCTGCATTCTTGAAATGTTCATCAAATTGGGAGGAGGCAGAAAAACATGCACCAAATCATAGAGCTGTTCAATTGTCATTAGCATGAAGTTCAAGGCAGTAAAGCATGTTGCCAACATACCTGTACGTCACAAGGCCCCAGTTCTCCATGGCACCTTCACAAAATAAATATAAACATTTACTGATCTACACATCTACACTTCTTCCTCAAAAATCACAAAATTAAATAAACATTACAATTCAGCAACAAAATGAAATTTACTTTACCAGCTGCAAAGTCTGCAATAGCAATGAGATCAATTTTAGGTAGAGGATAAGGAACACTGAAGTAGTCCTTATAAAAAGGCAAGGTTTTAGCAGCAACCTATAAGAGTATAGACAGAAAAACCATCTGATAAATATTTATTAGAATTCAGAGAGAAATACACAAAGGAAACCTGTTGTAAGCCAAAGTATCTCAAATTACTATAAACCAATTCCCAGGAGCCCTACTTCCAAAGATGGCCTTAGCCCAGCTTTGTATAACTGATAAACTCTCATCAATTTTTTTTTTTTTTTTTTTTTTTTTTTTTTTTGAGACAGGGTCTCGCTATGCAGTTCAGGCTGGCCTTGAGCTCACTTTTGTAGCCCAAGCTGGTCTCGAACTCGCACCAATCCTCCTGCCTCAGCCTCCCGAGTGCTGGGATTACAGGCGTGAGCCACCACGCCCGGCTTCTCATCAATTTTTAACTTAAAACAGATGCAGTTTCTACACATTCCATAAATAAATAAATAAATTCCACTTCTATATCTTCTTTTTTCCAGGGCTAGGGTTTGAACCTACAGCCTTGTGCATGCCAAGCATGCTTGCTACCACTGAGCTATACCCCTCCAGTCCTGACTTTTATATCCTATGAATTATTATCTGGTAGTGTTAATGTAACATCAAAATTGTTTTTTTTTTTAAATTTATTTACTTGGTATAGGGTCTCACTATGCAGCTCAGCATGGCATGTGATTTTGGAGATCGAACTTAGGTCCTTGTGGTTGCTAGGCAGGTACTTAGACTGCTGAGCTATTTCTCCAGCCCAAAGTTGGTATTTCTATAACACTACTAAAAGTAAAATCACACTAACACAATAACTTTCAGACTAAATTATAAATAATACACTAATAATTGATCAGAAATGTAAATTCCCCAACCTGGAGTTATGGACTGTTGGAACAATCCTCTTCAAGTACATTTACCTCTAACGCAAATTTTCCTTGCTCTGCTTTGCCAACAGGAGTATAAACACGGACACACACACCATCTTTTGACCTTGTTTCTACAAAGTCATATTCACCCACAACAAATGCCACCAAATATGTAGACATAACAGGTGTGCGGGCAAACTTCACTTCCACTAAATTTTCATCATCTGGGTATGGTTTCCGGTCAATTACATTCTTGAAAAGAAAAAGAAAAATTTAAACAGATTTATATTAATAACTCGGGCAAAGACTAGCCAAAAGCTATCAACTTGAATGCTTTTCCTTCCCTAGCCATAGTAGCTTACTTCCCTACCCCAGCTCATCCAGTGCTTTTATTCTGTCAAGATATTTCCTCCTGGGGGGCTTGCCAGGTAGCTCAGTTGGTTAAAGCACATAATTCGGCCAAGTCTCTCAGGTACTGGGGACGTGGTTCGATCCCCAACCCCAAGGAGCGTTAGACCTGACACTTAAGCCAGCCTCAGTCAAGCAAAAAAAAGGTATTTTCTCCTGTGGAGGGAAGTGATTTGATAAAACACTCATCTTAAGAAGATGGGAACAAAAGAGTTAAAATTACCAAGAACCTGTGAAAGAAAAGAGGAATCAACTTGTCTTAAATATGTATAGGCCACATACCAGGATGTTTTTGTTTTTGTTTTTTTTGTGGGACCAGGGTTCGAACTCACGACCTTGCACTTGCCCAGCAGGCACTTGTGCCTCCCAGCTATCTCCCCAGCCCCTAGAACTTTTGTTTGTTTGTTTGTTTGTTTGTTTTTGTCTTTTTGAGACAGGGTCTCGCTATGCAGCTCAGGCTGGCCTTAAGCTCACTTTTGCAGCCCAGGCTGGTCTCGAACTCGCACCGATCCTCCTGCCTCAGCCTCCCAAGTGCTGGGATTACAGGCGTGCGCCACCACGCACAGCTTAAATATGTAGCAGTATCTATTTTTTTTTTTGTCTTTTTGAGACAGGGTCTCGCTATGCAGTTGAGGCTGGTC
>PVJA010025446.1:0-20133 GCA_004027025.1 Myocastor coypus
TCATTGCTCTGACCAATGTTTTCAGAGATATATTGAAGAGGAGTGGTGACAGTGGGCATCCTAGTTCCTGATTTTAAAGCGAAGGCTTTCAATATTGTCCATTTAGTATGATGTTTGCCGTCGGACCATCTGTTCCAATTTTCTGTAGGGTTTGTTTTGATCATGAATGAGTGTTGGACTTTGTCAAAAGCTTTTTCTGTGTATATTGAGATGATTATGTGATTTTTGTCTTTGGTTCTGCTGATGTGGTGTATTACATTTGTAAATTCACATATATTAAACCATCCCCATATTCCTGGGATGCACCCCACTTGGTTGTGATATATATAATCTTTTTGATGACTCGCTACATTCTGTTTCCTAGTATTATATTGAAGATTTTTCTTCTATGCCCATAAGGGAGATTGACCTTAGTTTTCTTTATTGGTTGGGTTACTTCTCTGGTTTTGGTATCAGAGTAATTCTTGCCTTTAGGAATGAGTTTGGGAGAATTGGAGAATTACTTCCCTTTCAATTTCATTGAAGAGTTTGAATCAATTGGCATTAAGTCCTCTCTATGTTTCTTGTAGAATTCAGCTGTGAGTCCATCAAGACTTGTTCTTTTCTTTATTGGCAGGTTTTTAAATTGCATTTTCAATTTCACTGACTGATATTGGGTTATTCAGAATTTTTAAATTTTCTTGATTCAGCTTTGGTTGCTCATATGTATCTAGGAATCTGTCCATTTCTTCTGTATTTTCCATCCTGTGAGAGTAAAGATTTTGGAAATAAGTACTGATGATCTTCTGAATTGCTATAGGATCTGTAGTGATTTCATCCTTTTTATTTCTCATTGAATAAACTTGAATTGTTTTCTTTCCTTTTTTGATGTTGACTAAGATTTATCAATTTTATTGATTCTTTCTAAGAAGTACATGTTCACTCAATTCTTTGTGTTGTTTTTGTAATTTCCATTGCATTTATTTCTGCTCTGATCTTTGTAATTTCCTTCCTTTTTGGATTTTGGGCTTGACTTGTTTTTCTTTTTCTCGGAGCTGGAGGTGCAGCATAAGATTATTTGGGCTTGTTCTGTTTTTCTGTTGTGAGTATCTAGCTCTATAAATTTCCTTCTTAAAGCTTTCATTGCATCCCACAGTTTCCAGTGAGTTATATCTTTATTTTTGTTTGATTGCAAATATTGTTTAATTTCTTCTTTAATTTCATCGGTGACCCATTAATTGTTGAGGAGGGCATTATTTAGTCTTCATGTGCGTCTTAGTTACTTTTCTCTCATTGCTGGGACAAATAGCAGACCCCAAAATGAAGGAAGGAAAGGTTTATTTAGCTCACAGTTACTGGAGGTTTCAGTCCATACTATGCTGGCTCCAAGACAGACTGGCACATGGTAGAGAGCAGCAGTTCATGGCAGCAGAATAATTGCAACAGAGGCAACAGAGAGCGAGAGCGAGAGTGAGCGAGCGAGCGAGCGAGAGAGAACAGAGAGTTTGTTTTTTTGTCTCTCTTATAATACATTCAGGCTATCGCTCCAGGCTGGGGAAGGTACACATATCCATAATCCCAGCAGTACAAAGACATATAATCCCAGTAGATCATGAATTAGTCTCAAACCCTAGAAGTCCCCACCCCATGACTACATGAGGCTTTGGGAGGACAACTAGACACAAACCATAACAATGCATTTATAAAATTTTTGCTTGCCGGGCGTGGTGGCACACGCCTGTAATCCCAGCACTTGGGAGGCCGAGGCAGGAGGATCGCTGCGAGTTCGAGACCAGCCTGGGCTACAAAAGTGAGCTCAAAGCCAGCCTGAACTGCACAGTGAGACCCTGTCTCAAAAAGCCAAAAAAAAATTTTTTTTTTGCTGTTTCTTTTATTAATAATTTCTAGTTTCATTGCACTATGGTCAGATAGTATGCATGGGATAATTTCAGTTGTTTCACTTTTACTTAAGTATGTTCTGTGTGCTAGCACATGATCTATTTTGGAGAATATCTTGTGTATAGCTGAGAAGAATGTGTATTCTGATGTTATTGGGTGGGACACTCTTTAATGGGCTACTAAGTCCATTGCTTGACAAGTTTTGGCTTAGTTCTGTTATTCCTTTGCTTATTTTTTTTGCATAATTGATTTATCTCTTTGTGTCAATGGGGTGTTAAAGTTCCCCAGTACAAATATGTTATTTTCTTTTTCTTTTTTTTTTGTCTTTTTCAGACAGGGTCTTGCTGTACAGTTCAGGCTGGCCTTGAGCTCAGTTTTGTAGCCCAGGCTGGTCTCGAACTCTCACTGATCCTCCCGCCTCAGCCTTCCAAAAAATATGTTATTTTCATGTCTCTTAAATTTGCTTTATGCAGGTGGGTGTTAGGTGCATATATATTTACAATTGCTATCTCTTCCTCTTGCAGTATTCCTTTGACAAGTATGTAGCGACCTCCTTTCTCTCTTTTTATCATGCTTGATACAGCATTTCACTACACAGCTCCGACTTGTTGTGATGCTCCTGTTTTCAGCCTCCCTAGCACTGGGATTACAGGCATGAGCCACCATGCCAGGACATGGTGGTGGGCTCAGCATGTCTGGGGTGGGGCTGGCATGGCACATGGTATTAGGGATCAAACTCTGGTCCCTGTGTTTGCCTAAGCAGGTGAAATAGCACTGAGCTATTTCAACTTGATATTGTCAGCAACTAGAATAGGTACTCCTGCTTTTTGTGGGTTCCTATCACATGGAGTACTGTTTATCATCCTTTGATGTTCAGTCTATTAATTTCTTTTTGAGTTAAATAAGTTTCTTGTATGCAACATATTGTTGGATTTTGCTTCTTGATTTTCTCTTCCAGTCTGCTTCTTTTGATTGGTGAGCTGGGGCCAATTATGTTGATGCTTATAACTAATATGTACTGGATTACTGTTGTCATGTTGTTTTCCTATTGTAGGATCTCTACTTTTTCCTTTTCCTTAATTGTTGTTCTGTTTCGTGGTTCTCTTCTTTTTTATTTTTACTTTATTTTATTTTGTCTTTTTGAGACAAGGTCTCGCTATGCGCTTCAGGACGGCCTCAAGCTCACTTTTGTAGCCAAGGTTGGTCTCAGACTCACACCGATCCTCTTGCATCAGCCTCCTAAGTGCTGGGATTACAGGTGTGTGCCACCTCGCCCAGCAAAATCTGATTTTATTTTATTATTTTTGTTTTCTGGAACCGGCAATTGAACTGAGACCCTTGAACTTGCCAGAGAAGCACTTATTGTCCTGTCTCCCCAGCCCCTACAATCTAATTTTAGACCTTCAACTCTTACTCAGACTTGTCTTAAATGCTGAGCTTGTGGTTGTTTCAGTCAACACTTGTTTGAAAAGAATGTGATTCTTGGCTTTGAGTCTGTGGTGCTGTAAAATGAATTGTGTTAATGATGCTGCTTAAGCCTCCTGTTTCCTTAGCTTTTTTTTTTTTTTTTAGAATTTTATTTTATTTTTTTCTTGTTTCAGAACTTTTCTCTTTAATTTTTTTCTTGCTTCAGAACTTTTGTTTGTTTGTTTGTTTATTTATTTTTATAGCTGGCTCAGCCTGCCCTGAGGGCAGGGCTGGTGCAGCATGTGGTGCCGGGGATCGAACTGCGGTCCCTGCAGCCACCCAAACCTTCCTAAGCAGGCGCCTTAGACCACTGAGCCATCCTGCTGAGCCCCTTCTTTTTTATTTTTAAAATTTTTTCAAGGTCTCTACTGCTGGCTTTGAAGTTTGATCATCTTTGTCTCTTTCTAAAATATCTGTCAGTAATTTTTATATGGCTAGTTTTGTTGCTATGAATTTCTTCAGTTATTCTTTGTCATGGAAGTATTTTTCTATTAAATTTGATATATAGTTTTGTAAGGTGCATCCATTTGGATCGAAAGTTGTGATCTGCTTCTTCTAACAGCTTTTAATATTCTGTTCTTCTGCTCTATTTCTGGGATCTTGATTATTATGTGTCTGGATAAAGATATTTTGATTATGGCTAGCTATATGCCTCATTTAACTGTATGTCAGTTTCTTTTTCCATGTTTGGAAACTTTCTGCTAGTACTTTTGCGAACAATCTTTTTATGTCATTTTTGTTAACTCCATCTATTTCATTGATACCTAATAGTCTTATATTATTTTTCTTTGCATCATCTTGCAGCTGTTGTATTGTTATTTTCAGATCTTTCCTTTCATGTTCATTAGCACTATTGTTGTTTTTGAAGTCTGAAAGTCTATATTTAGTTTTGTTCAAGCAGTTTTACCGGCTATTAATGGAATTCTTTTTTTTTTTTTTTTTTTGGTCTTTTTTGAGACAGGGCCTCGTTATGCTGCAGTTGAGGCTGGCCTTGAGCTCACTTCTGTAGCCCAGGCTGGTCTTGAACTCGCACCAATCCTCCTGCCTCAGCCTCCCGAGTGCTGGGATTACAGGCGTGAGCCACCACTCCCGGCTATCAATGGAATTCTTAATGTCCTGGGTATCTATTTGAATGTGTTTCATGAATTCTAATTCTTTCTTGTATTGTTCATTGAATGTTTCCGTCGTTTTCCTCTTCCCCATTTTTAAAATCTATTCCTTCCTTAGATGTATTGAGCAATTCTTCCATGATTGTTGCCACTTAGTTCTTTACCTGAGAGATTATCTCTGATCTGATTTCCCCCAGAGCCTAATGGAGTTGTTTCTTTACTTCACTTACTGTCATCTCAGAAGTTTCAGGTGTGTGACTCCCAAGTTCTCCTGTAACCTTGTTTTCTGGACCTGTTTTGGGTGGGCTAGAGGTCTGAGATTGCCTTCTGTCATTTTTTGAAGCCTCCAGGGTTCTCTCTGACTCTGCAGTGATGTTAGAGGAGGGCAGGTTGTGGGTGAGCAAGGCTCTCAGGAGACTGGGAGGGCAGGTTAGGCTTACGAAAGCTCCAGATGTGCAGAGTGCAGTGTGGCTTCCACCTCATAGAGGGCTGAGGGGCAAGCCACAGTTCAATACGGACCTGATGATGTTGAGTGCATACCAAAGTTCTGCAAGACTCTCTTAATGGTGGGTTGGTGCAGATAGGGCTCCCCAAGACTCCTGCAGGTCCCTGTCTCAGTCTTCCAGACAATTGGTTTCAGGTCCCTGCTGAGATTAACCAGGTCTCCCAGTAGTCTTCGTGGTGAGGGCTGTTAGTGATAAACCTGTCTGTCTGTCTGTCTGTCTGTCTGTCTGTATCTATCTATCTATCTATCTATCTATCTATCTATCTATCTTACAAATGAGAATTTATTAGACTGGCTCACATGATTCAAGGTTGGGTAGTCCACAGTGGTGTCTGGACAGTGAAGAACCATGGAATGCAGTAGCTGCTGAGCCCAAGAATCTGGAAGCCTCATGATAAGAGACATCAAGGATGCAGCCTCAGTCTGAAGCTGCAGGCCTGGGAGTTCCCTGGAGAGTTGTGGGTGTGAGTTTCAGGTTGAAAGGATAAAGACATCTGCTTAAGCAGAATCCAGCCTGCAAGATCAGGCTGGCTTCCTCCTTCCACTTTTATTCTGTCTGGGCTCTGGCCTGTTGGACACAGCTGCCCACACCCAAGGTGAGTCTTTCTCATTTCTGTTCACTGGCTCCCATGCCAACTGTCTTTGGAAATACCCTTACAGACATACCCAGAAGTGTGCTTTACTGACCCCTTAGCAACTGTCAAGCCAATTGAATTGACAATCAAGATTAACCATCACATCTAAGTTTTATTTATCTAAAGAATATATCGATCTGACCTTTAAAATAGTGTTTTGACTGATACACAAGAATTGTGTTTATGAACTACAACGGGTGTTTTAATGTAAAACACACTATGGACTAATTAAATCAATGTCTATTTTTTGTAGTGAACATTTAAAATATAGTCTAATAATTTCAAAATGTGCATTGTATTAACCATAGTTATCATGCTCTGCTACTTAGGGGATTGCAAACACTTCTACCTGCTATGTAAAGGAGGTAACCATCTGTGACCAGCCCCACCTGCCTTGTCCCTACCCCCAGCATTCCATTCTCTGCATTTGTACCTTCAAATTTTTTTAGATTCTGCCTATGACTGACACTATGTAGTCTTTCTGTACATGGTTGTCACTTAGCGCAGCATTTTCCAAGTCCATCCACGTGGTCCTTTTTAAACTGGTAAGAACAGGCACTACAATTGATCTTAGCCAAAAGGCTGAGAAATGCTGACGTGGTCCTTTCCAAAGGCTGAATAATACCCTATCATGTGTGTATGCTGCCTAAAAAAATCTGTTCATCCATCAGTGGACACTTAGGTTAGTGCCTCCTTGGCCATTGTGAAATGTGCCACAGTGAACGTGGAGTGTAGATGTTTCTTTCCTTAGGTGTGCACCCTCTGGCAGGACCAGGGGAGCCAAAGCACTCTGCTCTGTTTGAAGTTTCTTGAGGAATCTTTTCTGTTTTGCTGCTTTTGCTGCTTTGGTGATGTTATATTATACTTCCACCAAGAATGCACTGAGGGTTCCTTCTCCACAGCACTTTTGAAATTTTATCTATCTATCTGTCTATCATTTATCTATTATCTATCTATCTATCTATCTATCTATCTATCTATCTATCTATCTATCTGGTTGTTACAGGGTCCCACTAGGTTGCTCAGATTCATAGTGATTCTCCTGTTTTTAGCTTTTCCAGCACTGGGATTATAGACATATGTCTCTACACCCGGACTTTGTAGCTGGCTCAGCCCACTCTGGGAACAGGGCTGGCACGGCATGTGGTGCCAGGGATCTGACCATGGTTCCTGCATTTGCCTAAGCAGGAACTTTTGTCTGCTGAGCTATCTCACTGGCTCACCTGCTCAAGGTTTCATCTTTTTGTCACAGTCTTTCTAACAAGTGTTGTGTCATATCTCACTGTGGTTTTAACTTGCATCTTCCTGACGAGTAGTGATGTTGAGTGTCCTTTCATAAGCCTGGGGGACATTTGCATATCCTTTCTGACAAATGTCTATTCAGATCTTTTGCCCAGTTTTAAATCAGGCTACTTGTTTTCTTGCTACTGAGTTGTTCTCTAGACGTACAATTGTCTGAAAAATTTATTTTCTATTTACTTCTGTAAAATGGTATACAGATTTTTAGTTGGAAATTATTTTTCTCTGGGCACTTTAAAATATACTATTTCATTCTTTGGCTTCTGCTGTTGCCGTTGACATTGTGCCTTGTGTGCAATTGCTGTTTCTTTAACGTTGTGCTTTTTTTTTTGGTGGATAGACTTTTTTAACGATCAGTTACTCTTGGTGGCATGAAATCTCACTGTTTTACCTGGATCTAAGCTTTGTCTTTATTATATTATTCTGGTTAGTACTTGTGTTCTCTGTGAGCACTTAGCTTTTACCAGTTCTGGAATGTTCACCACTACAATGTATCTAAACCCTGACTCTTCCCTTCAGCCAGGCTTCTAGTAGCTCTTTGCACGTTTTTACATCTCTTTTACATTTTCTAACTTCTTAATTTTTTGTGGTACCTTCTTTTTCAGTGTGTGTGTGTGTGTGTGTGTGTGTGTGTGTGATGCTGATGCTATGGTGTTAGACATCAGACCCAGGGTCTTGCACATGCTAGCCAAAGACACTACAAATGAGCTACCTCTCTCTCAATCTGTGCTGTATTCACAATAATTCCTCTGGATTTGTTTTCCAGTTGACAAAATCTCTCTTTAGTTGTGTCTCATTTTCTGTCTAACATATCTGCTAAAGTCCTTTTAAAAACAATGTGTCTATTAAGCTATTTCTCATAGTTACAATATAATTTACATAAAAGTCACTCAGGAGATGTAATCCCGTAGGTTTTAGTATATTTACAAAGTTGTGGTACCATCACCACCATCTTTTTTTTTTTTTTTTTTTTTTTGCAGAGTCTTACTATGCAGTTCAGGATGGCCTTGCACTCACTAGGCAAGGCTGGACTGGAGCTCGCAGAAAGTCTCCTACCCTCCCACCACCACCCATTTTTCTTGTATTTATTGGTGGCATTGAGATTGCACTTTGTTCATGTTAGGTAAGTATCCTATCACCTTCTTTTATTTATTCTGTGATAGGGTCTGGCTAAGATGCTCAGTGTGGCCTTGAACTTGCAGTGCTCCAGCCACAGCCTCTCAGGTAACTGTGGCTATAGGTCTGCACCATGCTACCCTACTTGGCACACTTTCATCACTCCTAAATGAGAGGTCTTCACCAATTCATTTATTAGCAGTGCCCACTGGCAGGTGCTCTCTGCTCCTTCCTCCCCAGGTACCAAGTGCCACTGATCTACTTCTATCTCATTTTTCAATTCTGAACATTTCACTATAACAAAAGGGTATAATATATATATTTAGGGGGTTGGTTTCTTTCATATAACATAATTCCTTCAAGGTTTCTAATTTCAATGGAAAGTTTCTCATTTCTAAAGGTTTTATTTTATTTTATTTTATTTGGTCTTTTTTGAGACAGGATCTCACTATGCAGTTCAGGCTGGCCTTGAGCTCACTTTGGTAGCCTGGGCTGGTCTCAAACTCACACCGATCCTCCTGCCTCAGCCTCCCGAGTGCTGGGATTACAGGCGTGTGCACCACCACACCCAGCTTCTTACTCCTTTTAATATATCTTAAACACATTAAATATTCATTTTGTATTCTGTATTTTTTTTTTTTTTTTTTTGTCTTTTTGAGACAGGGTCTCGCTATGCAGTTGAGGCTGGCCTTGAGATCACTTTTGTAGCCCAGGCTGGTCTCGAACTCGCACCAATCCTCCTGCCTCAGCCTCCCGAGTGCTGGGATTACAGGCGTGAGCCACCACGCCCAGCAGTATTCTGTATTTTCTATATATTCATTTTATATTAGATCTCTCTAATTTGGAGAGTTTAGGCATACTTAAATCCATGGCTTGTCCTTGTTTCTACTGTGTGTGACCTTGGAGGCTTGTTTCCTTGGGATACTTGCTAATTTTTGACTTTGAGCTCCTGTTTGATTCAGATGAACCCAAGGGAACCCCAGTCCATAAGTTGGGTGTTGCTGACCCAGGCCACCTTAGTTCTCTTAGCAGGTCCTGCGTCTTGTGGGAGTTCAGGCACTGCCCACACACTTTGGGTGGGTGTTGCAAATACTCCCCCAAATGCTCAACTTTATGGGTGTGCTGTACTGTAGCTTTGCATGCCTGGTGTCCCATCTCTGTGTTTGAGGGCGGGTATCCTGCCTGCTTCCTAGGGATGGCAAATGGGAAGAGCTGGAAGACGAACCTTGGGAAGCAGCTCTCAGTGACCCCTGGGAACTGTTATAGCCACTTATCCCACTTGCAGTGTATGTGTTCAGTAAGTGTCAGCTAAGCTTGTCACATCTTGCAAAGTGATATAGGTGAAAAGTCATTTGTGTCATGTAAGATTCAGGAGGCTAGAAACCTTTGTTTCTCAAAAAGCTCTCCAGAGCTCAGGACAGCACCAGGTATAGCCAGATGAACGAAGGCAGGAGAAAAGAGCTTTAATGGCTGCTTGAGGCTTTACCTGGTGGACTTCAGACATACAGAGATGGGCTCTGAGACCCACATTTTACATAAGTTTTAGGAATTCTTCTTAGGATGGGATCCACTGGCGGCTTGCTCATACCATGCTTTTACTGGTCTAGACCATCTTCCCTGCCCTGGACCACTTCCCTGCTCCCTGACCTTCCAGATAAGTTTGCCCTAGAATCCTTGGCTCAGGGTCTGCTTCTGCAGAAAGCCACACCAAGACCCAGGACCTCATACCCATTGTAGGGGTGAGCTCTGCCCAGGACACCTTTGGCTTCCACATCTTCCTCCTACTGAGCTTGTAGGCTTTGGGGCTGTCCTATCATATTTGTCTGTTTAAGTTTAGACTTAGAAATTTCTCTCACCTTCTGGGTGATTTGGAAAAACAACTGTGTTTTGGAAAGAACTGTGTTTCAGTTCTTGCCCTCTGCACCTCTTTAGAGCTCAGTGCTCTAATCGTCACATCTTCGAAGAAATCTTCCTTACCCTAATGAAAACCAAAATTACCTTAATGTCCCCTTTGCCTTGACTCCTCTGAAGCGGCACAGAGGAAGAGTGAGGTGTATAGAGGGTGGAGCCCAGTAGCCTGAGAAGCAAGTGGACCCTCTTTGCCCATTTTCTCCTCAACCCTAAGGTCCAACGATAATAAAACCCCGCACACCAGGGACTTTGTGAGATGGGACTGAGGTAAGTGTTTAGAATAGGTGAAACACATAGTATGTGTTCAGTCATTGTGAGCTAAGCTTGTCACATCTTGCAAAGTGGTATAAGTGAAAAGTCATTTATCTCTTGTATGATTCAGGAGGCTGGAAACCTTTGTTTCTCAAAGAGCTCTCTAGAGCTCAGGGCAGCGCCGGGTCAACCACGGCACCTAGTATGGCCAGACGAACGAAGGCGGGAGAAAGAGATTCAATGGCTGCTTGAGGCTTTACCCGGTGGACTTCAGACATACAGACCGCAGGGAAGGTGAAAGGGGACGCAGACACCTAGCCAGAAGCCCCAGGACCGGTCCTCAGGGTTTCTTCTCTTCAGGTGTGAATGTGGCTAGTGACAGAAATCCTTGGGGCCATGTTGTAGGTGTCTCCCCGATGCTCTCAGGAGCAGGGCTGCCTGGGACAATGGGAGGGGAGGATGCCACCAGGGAGGGAGAGGTCCCAAGGTCGGGAGTCCAAGCGGGAGGGCAGCGGCGAACCGGGACCCGGGACTGCAGCGGGTCCTTGTCTCCCACCCTCCCTTGCCGGATCTTTGTGAGGCTCGCCCCCTCCTCCTCCTTCTCCTCCTCCCAGGAAACGTTCTTCAGAGAATTTCCAAGGAGACCTCAGCCAGGCAGAAAGGGTAGGGGTCTTGTCCTCCGCGGTCAGGGGGAGGTGCGAGGTAGGGTGTGGGTGTGGATGTGTGTGTGTGTGTGTGTGTGTGTGTGTATGGAGCGCGGGGAAGGTGGCAGGAGCGCGAGCCGGAGGGGACGCGTGCACGAGTGGGCAAGGGGTGCAGCAAGGCCGGGGGCAGCGACCTGCGAGGCCATGGGCCCCGGGCGCTCTCCAGCTCCGCCGATTTCCTGCTCGGCCCCCGCCCCAGCTCGGCTCCGCCCCGCCCCTCGAGCGGGGTCCGCGTCTGCGGCTGCGTTCCCCGAAAGACGAGGCTGCGCCCGGGTTTCTGTCCGCAGGGAGACCGAAGGGCACTGCTCCCCGAGCCGTGCACACCTCCTGAGCCCAGAGTGCGGACACTCCAGGGATGTGAGTGCGCCCCCTGACCCCGAGGCCTGCACTCTGCGCCCCATCCGCGGTGAGCGCGGAGGATCGCGTGCAGGGGGCACTTGGGCGCGGGATTCCCGGCTGCCCAGCCCAGGGGTGAGGGGGATGGGGCTGGGGTGGGGGTCGGGGTAAGCGTGGATGGAGGGTGGGGGTGGGGATATGGTACGTACCCTTCTCCCTGCAGCAGGTGCAGTCCTCTCCCTCCTCTTTTTCCTCCTCCTCCTCCCGCTCCTGCCTGGACTCACCTACAGCTTCCCAGGGAGGACGAGACACCCCCAACCCCCACAGGTGCTGGATGAGGGGTGGGAGCAGCCGGGTTGACAGCTCGTCGTCGTCGGAGAGGGCAGACCTGTTTCTCCTCGTGGGGATGCTGTGATGGTGGACACTCAGGGGGATGGGGTGGGGTGGGGTGGGGTGGGGCTCTGCCGGCTCCTGGCTGACCCAGCCTTCGAGTTCTAGGAAGAGGTCGTGTCCCAAGGCCAGAAAAGGAGAGGACCCTTGGGCTCTGCCAAGGATTGGATCTCCTGACCAGGACTTCTCTCCACCAGGCCTGCTCCCCAGAAGACCCCTGCACACAGCACCCGTGCCTCCCCCAGGCTTGCCCGGAGCATGCTGCCTCCAGCCATGAGGGGTCTCGGGTTGGTGATACTGACCCTGCTGCTGTGCCCCGTGCCGGGTGAGTTGGGAGTGTGGGGAGAGGGCCTTGCTGTGGGGGCCGTCCTCCCCCTGTTCCAGAAAGCCCCCCCCCCCCCCGACT
Source organism: Myocastor coypus (assembly GCA_004027025.1). Lineage (NCBI taxonomy): Eukaryota > Metazoa > Chordata > Mammalia > Rodentia > Myocastoridae > Myocastor > Myocastor coypus. The sequence continues at coordinate 12,009 of PVJA010025446.1, forward strand.
CCTGTGACCCTTGCTCAGTCCTTTCCAGCTCTGGGCATGGGATCTCTCTGGGTACCTGAGGCATGAGTGCCTTTCCTCAGGCTCTTGGTCCAGCGTGGCTGCTCCTCACTAGTTCACTCCCAATAAGTTTGCTCTTCATAGCTTGGGACCCATCCACACTGGGGGTGTGCTTAAGGTGCAGGGGGCCTGCGCCTCCTGGCTCCTCTGGGCATGGTTCTGCTAAGATCCCTACAGCAGGTAGGGACTCCTGACCAGTTCCTCTGGTCATCCCCGTCCCATGCCCTGCCCAGCTCATGGCCTGTGGTGCCAGGACTGTACCGCCAACTCCAGCTACTGTATCTTGAAGGAGTGCCAGCCATCAGAAACTGTGTGTGTCAGCATCCAGATCGCTGACCCCAGTAGCAGTAAGTTGGAGCCTGGACGGGTGGGGGTTGCTAAGAGACAGTATCTGGATGGTTGCTAAGAGACAGACTCTTGTGGGGCCGTCCGAGGTGCTCTCTGGGCTTCCAGACCTGCCACAGGAGCACGGATGCGAGGGCAGGACATTGCCGATTTGCCCTTCCCCGACTTCTTTGTGACTTTTCCATGCTGTTTCTGGCTTTGGTGGGTTGAGGGCCTCAGTTCTGCTGACTTTGGTCCCAACTGACCTAGAGGGATCTGGGTATGGGGAGGAAGCACAGGCCTGGGTAGGACTTCACTCTCGCTTCTCCCCCAGGCAGGCAGCATCATCCTGTGAACAAGATGTGCGCTGTCTCCTGTGACTTCGTCAAGCGACACTTTTTCTCAGACTACGTGATGGCGTTCATTAACTCTGGGATCCTCAAAATGGACGTGGAGTGCTGCGAGAGGGACTTCTGCAATGGGGTGGCTGCAGAGGTGGGGTGCAGCACCTGGGCCCTGGCTGCAGGGCTCCTGCTCAGCCTGGGGTCTGCCTTGCTCTGGGCTGAGCCCTGAGCCCTGCCCTGTCTGGGAGTTTGAAGCTTGTCCCTGAGCCTGACACTGCCCCTCCCTGCTTGCCTTGGTGGAGGCCTGAGCAGGGTTGCCCAGCATTGGGGTCTGTGCTTCCTTAAATGTGACCTCACTGCCTGTCCACCAGCACCGCATCCTAGGCAGCTAAACTTCTCCAAGATATCCAGGCAGGAGGCCAGGGATGAGAGCGAGGAGCTGGAGTCCCCAGGTCCCTGAGGGGAAGGGAGGCTGAGCCAGGTGCAGCCCAGTGGTCTGGCCCAAAAGGCATCTGTTTACCAATAAAGCCACTTTTGAGTCCTGAGGCCCGGGGTCTGAGCCTGGGTGTGGGTGTGGGCTTGGGTCCTGGTGGGAAGTAGAGAGCCAAGATAGCAGACAGTGGGGTACGTTGGAGACCACACTGTCCCTGCTGCAGTACAAGTGGTGTGTGGGTGTGCTGAGGAGCATGTGTGAGAACTGGATGCACAAGGACAAGAGCACAGGGTGGGCCTGGGGGGGAGGGGGTGGAACCATGTACACGCAGATGCCAGAGACGCATACAAGTGCAGCGGTGGGCATACATGCGCACAAACCCAATTTGCGTTTACCGCTATACGCTTGTATCCAAGGAAATCTGCCTCGACAGGCAGCGGGACATTTCCACCTCAGCACAGGTGCTGGTGTGTCACTGTGCACACTCTGGAACACTCAACATCCAGTGAGCCATGAACACTGACCACAGCTATGTCTGGTGCACAGGACCCTCATTTTTACCTTGAGTTCCCTTCAGTCACCGAGAGCCTCAGGGCTGCTACAGCCTACAGTGGAGCCTTCATGGACCAGACCCTGCCCCTTCGCTGCATAGCGGCTCCTGCATCCTGGTGGGAGGGATTCTAGGGCTATTCCCTGAACCTAGACCTCAGGAGGCTGAGCCAGTGTGGATAGCACAATTGGGGAAGAATAGAGACCTTTCCAAGTAAACTGGGGTGTACTTCTCATCCTTCTGTGTAGCTGTGAGCCTTTAACTCTAGCCCTCACCCCTGCACTGGTGCTGTAGGATGAGTTGCCCCGTGGCCGTTGCTTGCATTGAGGTGCTCAATAGACATGCGTGGACTTCTCTGGGATCTGGTGTTTGGCCCGTATGTTCTGTTCTCTGTGGCTGTCCAGACCCATGGTCAGTGCTGGATCCCGGAGGATCTGGTGTGGGCATTGCTCCCAGAGGCTCTGTGTGAGTGACAGAGGGAACTTAGTCTGGTGAGCAGCAAGAGTGGGGCAAAGCCTCCAGTCCTCCATAAAGCTGGAACTAGCTCCTCGCTGTGGACGTGGCCTGAAGGTTTTCCCTAAAGCTTTAATTCTTTTCTGCTTGGACTCGGCCACATTTTTTTGTGCCATAGGCCCCTCCTCTGCCTGCCCCACCCATGCCTGGTGTTTTGGGGACCTGAGAACTGCAGCTAGAGTAAAGGAGAGGAGCTCAATAATTCTGAGGGGATCTGGGAGACTTGAAGCAGGAGAGAGACTGATGATTGAAAGTTTGAGCCCAGCCTGGGCAATTTAAGGACCCTGTCTGAAAATTAAAACACAACAAAGACAAAGAGGGCCAGGGACATAGCTCAGTGTAAAGATTTTAGGTTCAATCCCCAGTAATTCAGAGGCAACAGGAAGCTGGTGTCGGGAGGTCCTGAGCTGTGGAAGGCCTTAGGAGACCTGAAGCTAGAGAAGCTAGAAGACTCTTAGCTCCTGGGGGCGGGGTGAGCTCCAGGCCAGAGCGCATACACATCTCTGTACGTCCAATTGTTTAAGAGGTGTAATTAAAAATAAAAAAGGAAGCCGGGCGTGGTGGTGCATGCCTGTAATCCCAGCACTCGGGAGGCTGAGGCAGGAGGATCAATATGAGTTCGAGGCCAGCCTGGGCTACAAAAGTGAGCTCAAGGCCAGCCTGAACTGCATAGCGAGACCCTGTCTCAAAAAGACACTAAAATAAATAAATAAATAAATAAACAAACAAATAAATAAATAAATAAAATAAAAATAAAAATAAAAAAGGAAACTCCTCCACCTCTTTGAGGAATTGACATAAAATTAGAAGGGAGTGCTTCCTGCTTTTACCCTGAGAAACTTCTGGGGGAGGGCGGCAGACACAAAGGATGGGACCCTACATTTTAGCTCCCCTTTCAAAGCACCCTGCACGTTTCTAAGAGTGTATGAGCTGGTTCCGCCTCAGCAGAAACATTTGCTTGGAGGTCTCCACAGTTGTGAGACGGACTTGGTTCGCTGCCATAGTAGCGCTGCCGAGCCCTTTCCACCAAGCACGTCAAGGCAGCCTCCAGGGTGGCTGTTGTCTAGGCTGATCTGTTGTTGTTTGTCCGCAGAATGAGCCCTCTACATTCTCCATCACTGTCCCTTGGCGGTGGTCACAGTGGTTTTCAGTCTTTTGTCATCAGCATTTTGGAGGGGTGTCATGGCCCTCTTTTCCTTGTAGGCCAGGCTGTCAAGGAAGTAGATCCTCTATCGAGGCAGCCTGCAACCTACCACCTCTCTGTACCCTGCTTAGTGCGGGCATGATCCAGCTTCAGGAACTTGGGTCTGTCTGGTGGAAGAAACCATGATTCTGTTGGAGGAGACATCACCGGCAGGGCTGAACATCCTCTATGTCTGAGAGCCACTGTGTTCTTCTGAGCCATCCTCTTGCCCATGTCCTTCCCTGGCCCTGGCCCTGGCCCTGGGCCCACCTTGTTCTCACTGTTGGGTGGAACCAACCCTTATTTATCTGAGCTCTTCCCAGAGCTCTGTTTGGTGAATGCACCCTTCAGTTCTCTGAGATTGATTGCAGTAGAGTCCAGTGGTTCTGGAATGATTTGGTGTTTCTTATCTTGGGAGATCTACCTCTGATGTGTCCTAACTGCCTCTGTACACACTTCTGGCATCTTTGCAAATCTGAGTCCTGCCTTCGGACATCAGTCTCTCTGTGTGGTGTGACTGGACAGAGGGAATTCTCCCATGTGGCCATTTTTCTTGGTGCTGTTCCTATAATGCCTCCTCCTCATGGATTCAAGACCCCTCCCTCCCATGACAATTATCCTCCATGAATACCAAGAAGCTCTCACCTGCTACCACAGGGATTTCTTGGCCAGAAGTCACTGGTCACTATTGCTCTCTTGGTTTTGGTGGCTTCATAGCACCTCCCAGGCCATGAAGCAGATGCTGGTGGTCTTCGCAGACACTGCTACCACCTCTCCCTCTCATGGTCCACACATGTCCAGGGGCCCCTCTTTTGGGATCCAGTTGGGCTGAAAAGGGGGTGTGGGTTCCTTTCTGGCTGTGTTTCCACTCTTGGTGCCATTGTGTAGTCTCCCCATGGGCTGGGAATCTTTTGTGGTTTAGTTATTGCTGGGTAGTTTTTGTGGTATTACGAATTGGATTTCTCCCTTTTCCTTTAAGTTTGACTCCCCATTTTGATAAGGGCAGCAGATGTTTTTAGCTTTCTTGGTGACATTCATTTCATAAGTGGACAAGGAGCTCTTTCGGGCCCTCCTTTCCAAGATGATGAAAAAAAGAAGGAACAACGGTCGTGCCAAAAAGGGCCGTGGTCATGTGCAACCTATTCGCTGCACAAACTGCGCCTGGTGTGCACCCAAGGATAAGGCCACTAAGAAGTTTGTCATTCGGAACATAGGGGAGGCCGCCACCGTCAGGGACATTTCTGAAGCAAGTGTCTTCGACGGTTATGCGCTTCCCAAGCTGTACGTGAAGCTGCGTTACTGTGTCAGTTGCGCCATTCACAGCAAAGTGGTCAGAAATCGATCTCGTGAAGCCCGCAAGGACCGAACACCTCCACCCCCATTTAGACCTGCTGGTGCTGCCCCACGGCCTCCAGCAAAGCCTATGTAAGGAGCTGGGTCCGAATGGACTGAAGAAAACTCTGAGAAAAATAATAAATTAAATGTTATACTTAAAAAAAAAATAAGTGGACTGTTTGTTGTCTTAGGGGACCAATCAAAGAGCAGACCACTTTGGGTCTCCAGCCTCTTTGTGTCCAAAAGCCAACATGCCCACCCAAAAGACAGAGACAGATAGGAACTCTCAGCTTTTTCTTGAGTTATTTATCTTAAATGAAGAGGAATAGCCTTGAACCCCATCCGCTCAAGGGTGGTCCAGAGAGGCCTCTGGATTCCATCCAAGGGCTGAGGCCTCAGGCAGGTGACAGTCGGAGGCACAGGCAACCTTATCCTCTGAAAATAGGCCTAGGGCTCAATGAGGGACAGGGGTTGACTCACGAAGGAAGTGAAGACTATTTTTGTAGGAGTCTGTGTGTATTGAGGGGAACATAGAGACAAGGACTGTCCTAAGAAACATCTAAGTAGGTAGTTGTCACCCAGCCCCCACCCTCAGTTGGACTTGCTCTGGGAAAGAAGATGAGAAAGCTGCGCTAAGACATCACTGCTGCTTTGGTGAGTGGATGAGCCTAGAAATAAAGACATAGTAGGGGTTGGAGAGATATCTCTGTGGCAAAGTGCCTGCCTGGCAAGTGCAAAGTCATGAGCTCAAACCCCAGTCCTGCAAAAAACAAAACAAAAAACTTAAAAGAGAAATAAAGAGGTAGGAGCACTCTCACCCAGCCAACGGGGATCCTGAGCCCCAGAGTCTGCCTGAATTGGGTTATGCACAGGGCTGAAGGCCCAAGGTGAGTGCTGGGTAGGCCTGGCTGCATGGCTGCTGCCTCTGGGGTAGGTAGCAGCCACAGGTCACCTGTTCCAAAGCCACACCTGACCCAAAGTCCTATTTGCTTGTGCCTGAGACTGCAAGATGAACATTTCAATGTCTGTAAGGCCAAAGTGAGATTCACAGTGTAAGATGTGCAGGGGGTATTTGGAAGATTTGAGGCAGCTATAAATAGCACTGCAATTGGAATAAAGGAAGGCCACTTATTTTTGAGTACATATATTTCTCCACATATTTCTGAATTCCATTACCAGTGGCATCCCTAAGATTTTCACAGTGTACAATGTATCCTCTGTGGGTGAAGACAACGTGGTCTCTTGTCTGCTATTGCTGTTGCTGGGACAGGGTTGGTGGACTCTGCTAGCTGGAACCTTCGCAAAATGTGGCTGAGGGACAGTGCCCAGGGACATCTGCACACGGAGCACCTTCACGTACTGCGGACAAAGTTCGCTGCTGGCTTTGCACTCACGTCTTTATTCAACTTAGACTCTTTGTTTATTCATATTTCAATTAGATTTTTAAAATGTGTTTAGTAAGGGTCTTACTTACTACATAGATTGGACTTGTAGAGATTCTCTTATTTTCGCTTCTCATGCTGGGTGACACTATGCCCAGTCTCAGTTTCTGTCTCAGCATGCCCCAGGGGTAGGTGGGGCCAGCACTGTATGCCAGGGATTGAACCCTGGTCCCTGGGTCTGCCTAAGCAGGCACTTACATCTGCTGAGCTATCTGGCTGGCCTTAATTATATTTTTAAAATTAAGAATAGCTAGTAAGTTGAAAAGAAATGCCCTTTGATGATATGTTGATATAATCATATATTTTCCCTACTTGATGAATTAGCTGATATAATGAATTTCATTATTAGGCTTCATAACAGTGAGCTACTTTGGTTTGTGGTGTGTAATTCTTTTAAGTCACTTCTATATTTATTTACTTTTGCCTTTAAAATTTTTTTTTTATTTTTAATTACTTATTTATTTATTTTTCTTGTTTCAGAACTTCTGTTTGTTTATTTATTTTTATGGCTGGCTCAGCCTGCCCCGAGGGCAGGGCTGGTGCAGCATGTGGTGCCAGGGATTGAACTGCGGTCCCTGCAGCCACCTGCAGGTGCTTTAGACATCCCGCTGGGCCCTATTTTTGCCTTTTTGAGACAGGGTCTTGCTATGCAGTTCAGGCTGGCCTTGAGCTCACTTTTGTAGCCTAGGCTGGTCTTGAACTTGCAGCGATCCTCCTGCCTCAGCCTCCCGAGTGCTGGGATTACAGGCGTGCTCCACCACGCCCGGCTTCACTTCTATATTTAAACAGTGGTGTTTGGTGAAGATGTTTGTGTCCTGAGACTTGGGCACTGCCTTCAGACAGATTTGACTGTTATCCTCCTTTGGCATCCTCTGTGGAGGCGAGTCATGGTGTGGGCAGCCTTTCCCAGCTCCCGTGGCTCCAGCTCCCGGTGGTGCAGAGAAGCCTGATCCGGTTGTGTGGAGTTATGGGCTTGGCAGGGTCCTCCCGGCCCGGCACCCTTCTATTTTCTTTCTTTCTGCAGGGAGCTGAAACTTCAAGGCTCCCAACTGCTGGGGCATCTTCTGAAATTCCAGCTGGTGTCAGGATTCCCAGAATGCTCCCTGCACCCATAAATCTTGACTTAGGGTATCCTGTGTTGGCTCCAGAGACCTGTATCATCCATACCTAATAAGTGGAAGTATCACTATCAGAAGAAACGTGAAGAGCAGGCGGCCAATATTATACTTATTGATTCATTTTATTACTCTGTGGAGGTCAAGTGCTGGGTTGACAGAACAGTGAATAGGTAGAAAGGGCGGGTCCTCCAGTAAATGAGTGAATGTGTGTGTGTGTGTGTGTGGGTGGGTCTGTGTGTGTACCTGCATGGGTGCATGTGTGCGCAGACAGAAGGGTGGTGTTAGAAACACTAACCAAGCAGGAAGTTTCAACAAGGTAACAGTGAGCATGGATGCCTGCCAAGGTGAGTCCTGTCCAGGAAAGAGGAGCCTGTGTGCCTCACACATGGGCTACACTGCTCCCAGGGCAGGTGTGGTGCAGACCAGTGGTTATATCAAAGATGCTGCAGGGTGCAGCTCCAGGCTCACTGTGGGGCCTGGACTGAGGAAGTCCCTGGTCCTGATTTGGTGACGAGGGCCCAAATCCCTATCCCTGGTGGGCTTGTGAGTGTGGGGCTGGAGGATTCCTTCCCCTGTCTGGAATGGGGGACTAGGGGTGGGGAGTAGAGGATGGGGTGGGTGAGCTACAGGGAATAGGGAGACCAAGGCAGGAAGGAGCACAGGAGCAAAAGGCCCAGTCCTGAGGAATTAGATGAGGGGCTCCATCCCACTGTCCCAAGATGGCAGGAGATGCAAACGTCTGCTCAGTCTGAGTCTAGCATCTCTGCGGGGCAGTTTAGGGCAAGACCAGGAGTCTCCAAGCACAGCCTACATCAGAAAGTGTGGG
>PVJA010025446.1:20233-30856 GCA_004027025.1 Myocastor coypus
AAAAAAAAAAAAAAAAAAAAAAAAAAAAGTCTCCAGGAGAAGTGTGCCTCTAGCCTTCTCTGTTCCCGGTTTCTGGTGTATATTCATACAAATACAAAGAGATGAGAACTCTCAGGGGAGTCATTTGCTGTCGAGGGCCCCCCCCCATGCACCTTGGAGAGCCTTCCATATTGGTGCAGTGTGAGCCTCCCATACCTTCCCACAGCTTCCCTGGGATCTGCAGAGGCATCCCGACTCCTGCTGGGTGCCTTCAACTTCCTCCTCCTGTTGCTCAGGACACTCAGGCACTTTTCCATGCAGTGCTTTGCCTTGGACGTGTGCACCAGCAAGAGTGTCTGGAGCAGGTCCCCAAGGGGGTCCTGTGATGCCTGTGAGCTTCCATGAGTCTGGCCATGCATGTCTTTGGGGCTGCACCAATCACTGAGGAAACAGGAGGGCCCTTGGAATTGGTTGGGCTTTGCCAGTCTGATGCGAGGTGAGGATGGAGTTAACGCTTTTATTGCAACTTTGAGAAAGGGATCTCAGGGGCACAGAAATGGATGTGCCTGGGTCCTCAGCGCGGCTCGGCACCAGTCTGCGTTTTCTTCCTGTGTGTTTTGAGTTCTCCGCTTTCTGCCGTGGGGAGGTAGCTTCCATTCCTGTAGTGTGTAGTTGGTATTCGTCTTACTCATTTCTGGGAGCTTTCTGCAGAGAAGGGAGCTAAGCTATTCCTTCATGGTATACATTGCAATATTTTTCTGTAGATTTTATTTATGATTTTTCCAATGTGGAAATCTTTCCTTGAATTTCTATGTAGATGCTGTGATCATTTTTTAAAAACGGTTTTGGGCTTTTAAGTCAGAGAAAAACACTTCCCTTCTCTAATGTTTCAAGAGATCCTTTCTCTCTCTCGCTCTCTCTTTCTCTCTCTCTCTCTCTCTCTCTCTCTGTCTCTCTCTCTCTCTCTGTCTCTCTCTCCTTTTCCTGGCCTGGGCCAGATTGTTTGCTGCTCACCTCTGGGCTCAACACTGATGGAGGATACCCAAGAGGGCAGAGGGCTTGGAGTCTGTCTGGGACTTACCCTGACAGAGGGGTGTGTGTGTGTGCGTGTGTGTGTGCGTGTGTGTGTGTGTGTGTGTGTGTGTGTGTGTGTGTACATGCTTGTGAATCTCTACTGTGGTGCTGTGGCTGGGACAGGATGGGGTGGACATGACTGCTCACACCCAGCCTTCAGAGAGCCACTGTGCCATGGGGCCACCAGTCACACGCATCTTCCCAGGCTATAGTTCCTTTCCCAGAGACAGGGCCCTATCCTAATATGCCTGCCATACTGCCATTCAGAATCAGAAAGCGGGTTCCTCACTGAGTCACTCCTCGGGGCAGGAGCAGGAGTCCCCAGGGGGAGGCTATAAACGGAGGGCCTGGGCACGATGGCTAAGCAGGTCTGACCCAGTATCCCTGGCAAGAAGGGACCCCTTAGGACACGCAGACCAGTTTCCCCATGATGCATCAGCTCAGACCTGAGAGGGGAGAGCAGGCTACAGTGGGGACCAGGCTGGGCAGAGGCTGGGGCTGAGCTTAGGACTGGTTAAGCTAAACCAGCACCGGGGTACTTGGGGGAGCATCACGGAGGATGGGGGTGTGGCAGGAGAGGAAGGGCAGGGTAGTCCGTAGGAGTGACATCTGATTGCCTGCCTGTGGCCCCTGCCAGGGGCTCTCCTGGCTGAAGTTCCAGACTTCCCAGGGTCCTGTGAAGCTTCCACTCTCCCTGGCTACTCTCCTCGCCATCCTCTGACTTCACAGTGACTCCTTCCCTTGGCACTAGTGGGGTTGGCTAGGTAGGTATTGGCAAAGTGCAGGAGGGCAAGGTTTAAGGGAGAACTCGCTGGAATGCCTGCCTGGGCAGACACTGACGGACCATGTGGGGTGCTTTAGAGGCAGCCCGGAGGTCACTCGGGGGCTGTGGGAGGCTGCACCTGAGGTGGCTTCTTCCTAGTGGCACTCCGAGCAGATGGCCTGGCTGTGTGTGCCAGGTTCAGGCTCCTGCTGGTCTCCTGAGGCCGCTGAGGGGACCCTCTCTCCCCTTCCCTCTTCTCCCTTCCCCTTCCATGTGGGTGGAAGTTGGCAAGTTACTCTCTAGCATAGGGACTCTGGCTCCTTCCCTGGATGAGGACTGTCGGGATCTGTCAAGAAGCCCTGCAGAAGCTATCAGTAATTTTGAATAAATAAAATAAGAAGGAATGAATGAAGGATGTAAATGACAGGAAGTCTGCCATGCGTCATGCATTATTGTGTCTGACGAGCAGGTGTTATAGGAATAGGGAGCTCCAAGTTGGGAGACATCTTGAATGCAGGGGTTGGTGGAGAATGGTTCCCTCTTGGCAAAGGTCCACAGTGTCCAAATCTCTTGTTGACTGTTGACTGAGGGGACACTGGAAGTCCTTGTTCCAATCATTCCTGCATGCCATGCCTTCTTCTTGAGCTAGACAGGTCTGGGCCACAAGCGGCCACAGTTAGGGCCACAGGACACTGGAAGATGTGCATCGGTCCTCTGGTGTTCTGGTTTGTTGTCTCAACCTAGGCTTAGCCTGAAAGGCAGAGTTAGCCCATCTGAGGGGCATGGATTGGAAGGTGACTCGAAGGCTAAGAAAAAAATTAAGTCATTCTTTGCTAAATGTCCCCCAGTGTTACATATAACAATCACCATGGTTACTGTGGCTTAAAATCCCCTTGCATTTCTTACAGATTTTCCTGAGAAAGCCACTATTCAAGCTGAGCATTCCATTTCTACTGTGTGGAGGTGGTATGGAGCCAGGAGGGTCCTCAGCAACACGTGCCTTAAAGCGCCAACCCCCATGTGGCTGGGGGCTCTGGGGCAGGTGGAGGTCTTGCCACCTGGTTCTTCCTTGGCCCTGATCAGGCCCTTGTGTTCCCTAGTGACACTCAGAGCTGTGTGTGCTGGAGGTGGATCACACCTGCCTCCCCAGGCTCCACCTCGGGTTTCCTTTCACTTGGCTCCAGGAGCAGAGGGTAAATATCTCATTAAATAGTAAGAATGGGGGGCCTGGCAGGATGGCTCAGTGGTCTAACGCGCCTGCTTAGCAAAGCTTGGGTGGCTGCAGGGACTGCGGTTGGATCCCTGGCACCACATGCTGTGCGAGCCCTGCCCTGAAGGCAGGCTGAGCCGGCCATAAAAATAAAATAAATAAACAGGCAAAAGTTCTGAAACAAGAAAAAAAAAAAAATAGTAAGAATGGGTCAGCCTCTGTTCCAATTCTGGTTCTGATTAGTCCATGCAGTTTCATACAAGAGATGGTGTACCTCTAAGGCCTTTGGGGAGTCTGTCTGAAACCTAGTATTTATCCCAAATAGCCTAGAATTCTAGTAAGGGAAGGACTGTTTAGGGACTGAGACCATGCCACCATCAAAATCTGCTCCAGAATCAAGGGTGTAAATAAAAGACAAGAGGTAAACTGAAGCACTTTTAATAGAAAGCAAAATGGAATTTCTGTATGATTTGGAGAGAGAAGGACTTCCTAAAGAAAACACAAACAGAATAAATCACAGAAAGACTGATAAAAAGGACAATCACAGAACTAAAAGCTTTCAATTGTCAAAGCTGATCTTAAAGAAAACCAGAGAATGCATTGCAAACTAGGAAAGGAGACTTGGAGGAAACACAGCCGACAAAGGGCTCAGACGAGAATAGACTCATTATAGTCACACCAAGAAGAAAAGTGTGGGCAATTTAGTAAAAATGACAAAAGGCACACACAGGTGACTCACAGAGCATGTACACCAAAGGGAGATGCTTGAGTTCACTAGTTACCGGGGAAACAATAGTCACAAATACAAGCTGTCCCCAGTGGGACAGCAAACACTCAGAAGTCTGACAATGCTGTGTGCTGAAGACTGGTGTGCTCTGCCAGCATCTTGTGCTTTTCAGCTTGGCTGGGGAACCACGTGAGGAAAGAGTTTAATCTGTGCCTGTAAAAACATCTCCCGCGTGCCTGCCAGAAGACGCACGTGATGGCGCGCAGCTGCCCTGTTCACAAGGCCAAGTCCGAAGGCAGCCAAAGCGGCCGGCAGCTGGAGGATGTGTCAACAAGCCGCGCTGTGAGCAGGACCTGGAAGCCTTCACAGCAATTGCAGTGAGTGAGTCACGGTGCACTGCATGCTGCGCGTGGGTGTGTGCGGCAGGAACACCGGTGGACGGGTCCTCAGAGGGTCTGTAAAACTGGGCCATACATAAAAGATAATCAAAATATATATGGGATGTTTAAATTTAAAATAATTTATTACAATAAAAGGCATATTTCTAGTAACTAACCCCCCGAAATACCACCCACCCATCTGAACATACCACATTGTTCCTGTCACTTTTTTTCTTATTTATTTATTTATTTATTTATTTATTTATTTATTTATGAGTTTAGTACAAGGTCTACAGGGCCTCATTGCGTAGCTAGGACTCCTAGTAATTCTCCTGTTTTCAGCCTCCCAAACACTCCGATTACAGGTATATGCCACCGTGCCCAGTCTCAATCACCTCCCAGTGCACCCCCAGCAGTGGGACCAGCAGGGCGCGCTGGGGATTGAACCCCAGTCCCTGATCCTGCCTAAGCAGGCTCTTTAAGCTGCTGAGCTATCTGGCCGGTGCTCTTGTCACTTTCTGCAGCACTTCTGGAAACTCTTTCTGGTGAATGTCTTTATGATGTGTATTTAAAAATGCTGCCAAGTGCCACCCAACAGAAAGGTAGCCTCAGAAAAGCATGCCACTGTGTCCTCATGCGCCACATGCACTCACCTGGCACTGTGTGATTTTTAGTTCTTCCTCAAAGTAAAATGACAGGGAAAGGCAGCTATTTTTAACTGAGGCAGCCATGATGGCCCAAGTAAAGACACTCCCAAAAGAGGGCTTCCTAACTGCTTCAGGAAGTGGCAAGATGGAATATATGTGTTTGAAGCAAGGGGCAGTATTTTGAGGGAGATTCATTGCAGTGGGTCTTAGTGTAATAAATTTGTAAGTTCAAACACGCACTCTAGGTTTTCCTCACACTTTTGCATATTACTTCACAATGCTGCATATAAATGTGACCTTTAAAACTGTTTTTATTGGCCCGGCAAGATGGCTCAGTGGTCTAAAGCACCTGCTTAGGAAAGCTTAGGTGGCTTCAGGGACCGCGGTTCAATCCCCGGCACCACATGCTGTGCTAGCCCTGTCCTCAGGCAGGCTGAGCAGACCATAAAGATAAAACAAACAAACAAACAAAAGTTCTGAAACAAGAAAAAAATAAAATTAAAAAAATTCTTTAAAAAAATGTTTTTATTTCCTGGCAAGCGCAAGGGCCTGAATTCAATCCCCGGTACCGGGAAAACAAACAAACAAACAAACAAACAAACAAACAAATAAATAGGTCCGACATCTTGACGAGCCTGCAGTGGTAACCGCTGCACTCCAGCCTCCATGATGCCACACAAAGACGACAAGAGAAGAAAGATGCCGGAAAGTCGGCTAAGAAAGACTCAGTGAACAAATCTGGGGGAAAGGCCAAAAAGAAGTGGTCCAAAGGCAAAGTCCGGGACAAGCTCAACAACCGGGTTCTGTTTGATAAAGCTACTTACGACAAACTCTGTAAGGAAGGTCCCAACTATAAACTTATAACGCCCGCTGTGGTCTCTGAGAGACTGAAGATCCGTGGGTCACCGGCCAGAGTAGCCCTTCAGGAGCTCCTTAGTAAAGGGCTTATCAAGCTGGACTCAAAGCACAGAGCTCAAGTTATTTATACCAGAAATACCAAGGGTGGAGATGCCCCTGCCGCTGGTGAAGATGCATGATGAACAGGTTCACCCAGGGGCCGGGGAGATAGCTCCATGGCACAAGTGCCTGCCTGGCAAGTGCAAGGTCATGAGTTGGAACCCCAGTCCCACAAAAACAAAACAAAACAGGTTCACCCAGGTGTACATTTGGAAAAAATAAAATTTTAGTATTAAAAAATAAATAAAATTATTTTTTTTAAAGAGAATACAAAATAGCATTAAAACAGAAAAATTATAAGTGGTACAGAATTTCATTTAACAAAATATTATGAATTTTAAAAGTATTTGTTATAATGCATAGTGTTGTCTTCCAACTAGTTGTTAATTATCACCAAATGCATGCAAAATAGAAAGGAGAAAGAAAAAAATAGATAAGAAATTAGGAAGAGAAAAAGGACAGAAAATTGAATAAAGGAGATAAAACAAGTTAAGTATTAACTGTTCCTTTCCATAGATAAGCAGAAATCCACAGTACAGATGTCCAGATCATCCTGCTTACATAGAGAGATGTATCTCTTTTTCCCACTCTCTCTCCTGTCCTCTTCAATTCAGTAATTTCTTTTCATTTTTTTTTTTTTTGGGTCTTTTTGAGACAGGGTCTCACTATACAGCTCAGGCTGGCCTTGAGCTCACTTTTGTAGCCCAGGCTGGTCTCAAACTCGAACTGATCCTCCTGCCTCAGCCTCCCAAGTGCTGGGATTACAAGCATGTGCCACCATGCCCTGCTTCCTGTGGCCATTTTTTTTTTTTTACATGTATTTATTTATTTTTATTTTTTTTAAATAGATTTACTTTTATTTTAAAGAGTACAAACAGCAGAAACAAAGAAAAAACAGTAACAAGAGTACATATAGTACAGAATTTCAAAACAATAAAAATTTAACAATGGTTGGTTTCCATGAATTTTTGGACTGAAGCCAAGTCCCTATCTTGTGCCCTCTGGTAGGCCTCAATTCCTTCATTTTTGAAGAGGTTCATTTCCTTTTCCCAGTGTCTATTGTACCCTTCAGATTTTATTTTCTCTTTCAGGTTCTCACACTAGGGAGACAATATACTGGTTGCACATATCGGTCTGATTTATTTCAGTTAAGAGTATGATCTTTAGTTGTATCAATTTACTGGTAAAAGCCTCATATTCTGTTTTTTTTTTTTTTTTTTGGTGGGACTGGGGTTCAAACTCGTGACCTTTCACTTGCCAGGCAGGCACTTGAGCCTCAGAGCTATCTCCCCAGCCCCCATTTATCCATTTTTTAGCTTCATAATACTCCATTGTGTAAAAATACCATGTCTTCTTTATCCATTCCTTAGTTGATGGGCATTTGGGTTGCTTTCAAGATTTAGCTATAACAAATTACACTGCTATAGACATGGTGCACATATATCACTGTGGAATCATGTTTTCAGTTCTTTTGGAAAAATACCCAGGAGGGGAAGAACTGCTTTGAGTGGGACCTCACATTTTAGTTTTTTGAGTAATCTCCATACTGATCTTCATAGTGATTGCACCAGTCTGCACTCCTACCAATAGCGGAGAAGGGTCCCTTTTCCCCAAAACCTCCTCCAGCATTTTTTATTGGCTGACTTCTTGATGATAACCATTCTTTCTGGGGTGAGATGGAATTTCAGGGTTCTGTTAATTTGCATTTCTTGAATGACTAATGATAGTGAACAGTTTTTCACATACTCACTTGGCATTTGTATTACTTCATGTGAGAAGTTTATATTCATTTCAGATGCCCATTTTTGGACTGGGTTTTTGAAAGTGAATGGCCTAATTTTTAAAAAAATTCCTTATGTGTTCTAGATAGAATGCCCTCATCAGAGGGATAGTTGGCTATAATTTTTTCCCAGTTCATGGGTTTTCTTTTTACTCTGCTGGAGATTTCTTTTGAAGTGGAGAGATTTTTAAAAAGATGAAATCCCAATTGTTCATTCTCTGAAGTATTGCCATGCAGTCTGGTTTTTGTTCATGAACTCTTTACCTACCTCTGTTAAGACTTTTACCTACACTTTCCTCCAGGAGATTTAATGTTTCTATTTTAATGTTTAAATCTTTGATTTATTTCGACTATAGTTTAGTACATGGTGATAGACATGGATCTAATTTTAGCCTTTGGCATGTGGAAAGCCAGTTTTTCCAGCATCATTTATTAAACAGGCTATTTTTTCTTCCAGTGAACGTGTTTGACATCCAAGATAAGAGGGCTGAGCGTGTTTGTAGTTGTTGTTGTGTCTGCTTCTTCTAAGCTGTTCCACTGATTCTCAGATCTTTTTTTTTTTTTTTTTAAGTATAAGGTCTACAGGGTCTTATTACACAGATTGGACTCATAGTGATCCTCCTGTTTTCAGGAGGTGTTTCCCCAAGCACTGGGATTACAGGCCTGCACCACCATACCCAGTCTCAGTAACTGTTTCAGTGTGCCCCATGGGCATGGCCAGCATGGTATGTTCTGCCAGGGATCAAACCCTGGTCCCTGTGCCTGCTATATTTCTTCTAGGAGGAAGAAATATCTTTCAGTTTTCACAAATCATCTTTGATCTCTTTTCTCAGAGTACCATACTTTTCACTGTATAAATATTTTACTTCCTTTGTGACATTGATTTCTAAGTATTTAATTTTTTGGATGTTCTTGTTAAAGGTACGGTTTCCCTAATTTCACTCTCAGTGCCTTCGTTGTTTGTGCACAGAAGTGCTCCTGGGATGAATCCTACATGGTCTTGATGTATAATCTTCTTGATGATGTGTTGCATTCTGTTTGCTAGTATTTTATTGAGTTTTGTGTCTATATTCATTAGAGAGATTGGCTTGTAGTGTTTTTTTTTTTAAATTGGATATTTCTCTGGTTTTTGTTTTCTTTGACCAAGAATAATTTTTTTTTTCTGTTTTGCTTATTTTTCTTCAGCTCAACCGGGAATGTATAGGACCCCCTCCCCCAATCCAATGAAATGACATTCTCAGAAATTTGATTCTCTGATTTTCTTGTCAGCCTGTTTCAGGGAAATCCATGTGTTCAGTATGCTTGCTTGCAGTTTAACCCATACCAAGTGGTGGTTTAATCCAAATATCTGATCAGCAACCTGAGCTGATACTTCTGGAGAAAGCATGGTCAAACGATCGAGACCACTGGATAGTCTTAGAGAGGACCACGCATCCTGAGCTCCGCAGTCTGATGTGACAGCTGATAACTGGATATGCAGTATTACCAGACATCACTGGGCCTGAACCATTGTTTCTGTCTGCCATTGCCACGTACACAGTTGGAATGCCCTGCCTTCCATACTCAGCTTTAATGCTGAGTTTCATCTGAGCCTTTATGGGCAGATGTTACTCAAAGTTCAAAGGGAATCCCAAAATTTCCAAGCTGTCTTGATTTTTTCGCAGTGACCAAGAT
This sequence comes from Myocastor coypus, assembly GCA_004027025.1. Taxonomy (NCBI): domain Eukaryota; kingdom Metazoa; phylum Chordata; class Mammalia; order Rodentia; family Myocastoridae; genus Myocastor; species Myocastor coypus. Next base: position 29,425 of record PVJA010025446.1, read on the forward strand.
CAGAAATTGAGCCCATCAACACTACAACCCTGTGCTGGCTTTCTGATTTCAGAAGCTGCTGTACTCTCTCTGCAACCCATTCAGTGTTCTTCTTTGCCATGTGGAACCTTTCAGGGATTACTTCCTTGGGGTCACAGTAAGGCTGTGTGTCTTTCATCTCCCGATGGCCAGAGTCTCCAGGAATTATTATCAATAGCATCAGTGAGAACAATTCCTTTGGTAGTCACATCAACACCAAATTCAATCTTCATTATCAACTAGTGTATAGTTCTGGGGCCACCAGGATTTCTCCAGTATTTCAAAAATAGCTTGTGTAGCATGACTCATGAAATTCACTTCAGTTTAGCCTATAACAAGTCCAGCAAAGCAAAAACTTGCAGCAGCAACTAACTGTTTTTTTTTTTTTTTTTGAACCAGGGATTGAACTCAGGACCCTGTGCTTGCCAGGCAAGTGCTTACTCTACTGAGCTATCTCCCCAGCCCCTTGCAATTAGCTGTGTCTTAGATTATTGTGGATCATTATTAGCATCACCCTTGAAAAATAGCTTCACTTTAGGTGGATAAAACTTAAATCCTTCATTGATGCCAGGATTTCTTTTGAAAAAAGAACCAGTTGCCATTCTTCTGCAGACCCATTCAGTTGGAATCACTTCACGCTGGGGTGCAACGAAAGCTGTCTCTCCACATTTTTTGGTGGAAGCAGTTTTAATACCTACCTCCTGTAACAACTGGAAAGTACAACTGGTAATCTTATTTGAGATGACAGTTTTTCCTTCCAGATGATTCTTTCTGGCTGCATGTCCAACTGTTATCTGATCCTTAGACTGCAGGAGGTCTTTTCCTGGACTGTTTAACAATTTATAGACTTCTTTTGTTTTATCCTCATAGAGATTTTTTTTTTTGGTCAATGTTCAATACCTCTGCTGTCTCTATGATCCTGAGCAGGTTGCAGACAGTGACCACTTTCTCTGGTTTTTGTATCAGAATAATACTTGCCTTCAGAAATGAATTTGAGAGAATTACTTTTGTTTCAATTTCATTGAAGAATTTGAAGAAAGTTTGCACTGAATCTTGTCTGAATTTCTTGTAGAACTTAGCTGTCAATCCATCAGAATTTGGGCTTTTGTTTGTTGGTAGAATTTTGATTCTATTTTCAATTTCATTTCCTATATTGGGTTATTCAGAGTTTGTATATCTTCTTGGCTCAACTTTGGCATTTCAAGAGTATCTAGGATATTGTCCATTTCCTCTATGTTTTCACCCTGTGAGAGTAAAGATTTTGGGAATTCATATGATGTATTTGATGATCTTCTGAGTTTCTCTAGGGTCTGTAGTGATTTCTCCCTTTTCATTACTTATTGCATGAATTTAGGTTTTTTTTTTCTCTTTTTTTTTTTTGACAAGGTTGGCTAGGGGGTTATCAATTTTATTT
>PVJA010025447.1:0-30744 GCA_004027025.1 Myocastor coypus
AGAAAGGGTCTGTCTCAAACCCAGCTATGAAGTTCAGGCTGGCCTTGAACTCACTTTTGTAGCTCAGGCTGATCTCAAACTTGCACCAATCCTCCTTCCTCAGCCTCCCAAGTGCTGGAATTGTAGGCATGTGCCATCACGCCCAGCACAAATCTTCCCTTTGGAAATTCTTTTTCCGCATAAAATTTGCCAGTGCAAGGATAACTTTGAAAAAATCTACCTTAAAGAGATAAAGCTAGAAATTCACTGAATCTTCACAAAAGAGTACTGATATAACTATCTGTCCACAAGATAGAAGAAAAATTTGTTTTCATCAGAATTTGTATCTGGGTGAAGGAATAGGAGAAATATTCCTTGAATAAGAACATTGTCTTGACTGAGACAATAAAGGTGAAGGAGGACGATCAGGGAAGTAGGACAGAGATTAAGAGAGAAACAGAGATTATGTCTTCGGATAGACAAGTAATTGAAAAAAAATTTAATATAGTTTTCTGAATGACATACTGTTAAAAATTCCTGGGTTAGCTCCTTAGGAAAATGTAATAAAGATCCACCTTATTTTCTAGTCTTCTGCAGTTAAACTTTTAGTGGTTTGCATTCTTTTTTTTTTTTTTTTTTTTTCTTGTTTCAGAACCCTTGTTTGCTTATTCACTCATTTTCATGGCTGGCTCAGCCTGCCCCGAGGGCAGCGCTGGCACAGCATGTGGTGCTGGGGATCGAACCGCAGTCCCAGACCCAAGCTTTCCCAAGCAGGCGCTTTAGACCGCTGAGCCATCCCGCCAGGCCCTGCATTCTTATTAATATGTTCTATGTGTAAAATTGGCACAGGTCTCAGCAGACGCATCCATATTTTAGATATGTAAGTATTCTGCTAGGAAATCATTTTGAACTGACTGGGCATTCACCAAAGTTCAAATAGCTTATATGCTGATATAATACTATTAACTTTCACCCTGGATCTTTTCCTAAACACACCCCACCCAAGATTCTGGCTCTCACTTGTGAAATCTAGTATCTCTGTTTTGCTTTTCCTAACACCTATCCACAACCATCATCCCTAATTTTCCTCTTCCTTTCAGCATAAATTTAGCTTCCTCTCCAGTGACACTCCCACAGAATTGCCATGCTTACCTTATTGACAGTATTTGGCTCCCTAATTTTAGGTTGGCCTAGGCAGCTATAGCTAATCTGTGTAGCCAAAAGAGCATCTCTTGGCTTATTCATCTTACCTAGATGGCTTGTGATGGCAGTCATGGAAGGCTTTGAGATCATGCTCCTAAATGCTGAATTTATAATTCTCATGGGGGTGAGGATTAAACCACGGTCCCTGGTGCCTGAGAGACTTTGCCGAATTATGTGCTTTAAGCAACTGAGCTACCTGGCAAGCCCCCTGAATTTATAATTCTTAAGCCAAAATTAGAAAGATGGGCTGGTAGCTACTGTTATAAAAGAAGCAACGTATTCATACCATGGTTTCTCCAAAAGCAAAGCTCATGTTCTTCCTAATACAATTTACTCATTCATCCTTTTCTTTGCTAATTTTTCAAACACCATACTGTAGAAATTAGAAAATACCTCTAGAGTTCCTCTGTCCGATGTCTTTTATAAATTCGGCAATTCCCCAAGTGGTCTAAATCCTAATGATCTCTTCTCCACAATGTGGATAGTAACCACATCTTGAGATCTTTCACATTAATTGAGATGATTCATACAAAGTATTTAGCATAGTGCCTGAAAGAGAATAAATGATTAAGGGCCAGCCAGACAGCTCAGTGGATGAAAAGACCTGTTTAGGCAGATGCAGGGTCTGGGGTTCAATCCTAGGTGTACTATGCCAACCCTGCCCCCTAGGGCATGCCGAGACAGCAACTGACACTGGAGGTGGCGGTACTCACCTGTATGCCAGCACTGGAGGGCTGAAAACAGGAGGATCACTAGGAGTCTGATCTGTATAAAAAGGCACTGTAGACCCTGTACTAAATGCAAAAGGTAAATAAATAAATAAATAAATAAATAAATAAATGGTTAATATATACCTCTGTTATCAGTAATTTTGGTAACTCCTTAAAGATGACTTGTGGAGAGCAGTGAAAAGAACTACAGGCAAAATGTAAAGCATATAATATGTTAAAGGAACAACACAGTTCAGTTTGTTGATTATGAGTAATGTGAGTTTTGGGGGAGGGGCAAGTAAAAGATTGAAAAGATAAGAAGGATCCAGATTGTGAAAGGTTTTATAAACCATATGAATAACTTTGACCTTTTGGCTAAAGGTAAGAAGAGACAATCAAGTTATCTAAATAGAGAAACAATATTTAGATGGACCATTATGGAAGCAGAGTATGAGAAATTCAAACATGCAAATCTACAAGTAGGGTTATCAGTGGGAATGGGTGCAACAGTCTCTCTCCCTCTTTTTAATGTACTTGGTAGAGATTCTCACTATACAGCTCAGACTTGTAGTGATTCTCCTATTTTCAGCTTCCCCAGTGCTGGGATTACAGGCATGTGCCATTACACCTGGTCTGGGTGGCCAGCTCAGCACACCCAGGGTGGAGCTGGAAAATCATTATGGTGCAGGGATCAAACCCCAGTCTCTGCTCTTGCCTATGCTGGCACTTAGCATGCTGAGCTATCTCAATGGCCTGAGTTCAGCAATCTTAAGAAAAATCCAAAGTAGTAATAAATACTGAAAAATGCAGTGGGGGGGAAGGGATTTTGAGGCTGTTTCTAAGGTAAGATTAACATAGTAAAATAATTAATAAAACTTCATCAATAAGAGAGGAGTCTCTAATGATTCTAGCTAGAATGAAGCAAAAAAGGCAGGCTAGGTTTTGTTGGTCCAAAAAACAGCATATGCACTCAAGGCATGCACAGAGAGTGCTTAACAGGCAGCTGGAAAATTGGCTCTGGAGTTCATTGCAAAACTCTGAGCTAGAGATATAAATTTCAGAGTCATCAGAGAATAGTGAGCAGTGAAAGCTCTGGGAACAGTTCCAGAAAGGGGAGTTGAACATGCTATCTTCTTGGTCTATTGCATTACTTTCTCTGGTATTCACTCTTCTGAAATTAAGTGAAACATAATCTATGTCACATGGTCTCCAAAAATACTGTCTTTGAGCCATCTTTGAATGATTCAACTTTCACCATGTTTTTATTGCACAAAGCACAGCTATGGTTAAGTTATCTCATTGTCTAATACAGAGGAAGCAACTTGTAGCACTGAATTCGTCACTACAAAAATACTTTTTGGACTTTTAGGATTTCATTACCTCTTGACCAAAACCATTAGGAGCAATTTGCCTCAACTTTAGTTGGCCACAAATCTTTGTAGGGCTAAACTGGCCCTTTTTTACAAAACAAGAATGATATCATATTCAGAGACTATCCACATGCAAATTGACCAAAATACCCATTATTTTATTACAGAAATCAAGACCTCATCTCTCCACCCTTTTTACTTTGTTTTCTCCCAAGTTATCAATCATTCTCCATAAAGGAAGAAGCTTACTCTTAACAAGTGATTCAAAGCTGTTCATCTTGTCCTGGGGCCATCATGCTTTCCATAAACCTTTCTGAAAAAGGACTTGTGATGAAAAAATTTTCGTGTGTCTTTATAATAGTCCTAGTTACAACTCCAACATCATAGGTCAGTTATTTGAAGCAAACAAATGACCAAGCACTAGCACTTTTTACAATAGTTCACAAGTTATTTCCTTTGATTGAATGTGAACAATTTATACACAGGAGCAGAGACCCAATGGTCCTTGTCACTAGCAAGCTGCATGTTCAGCAAAACAAGGGCAAGGATGCCCACAAGTAGTGACAGATTATGCTAAGCAGAGTGGGTTGAGAGTCTCCTTACTGATCAGTTGACCACATCTTGCTAAAAAGAGAAACAAGTTTCAAGCCACCAACAAATTATGTAATTTAAATTTAGAAACCCAGGATTCACATCCAACCTCTGACCTTGCAAAGATCAATCAAATTTTCCAAGAGTTGATTATCCCTAAACTCTGAAATTAGCTACTACCCTCACAGCTTTTTTAAAGCTTCTCTGGAATAATATGGTGACAAGTATAGATTTACCCCAGTACCAATACTAGATCTGAAAAAGAATTTAGGATAGAAGTAAAATTATGGTCTACTTCTGCCAGGTGTGAAGTCTTTTCTCTAATAACATGGGTTGGTGGAGCTATCCTGGGCATCAATGCTGGACCCTAAGTGCTGAATCAATTAGTTAGAGAGCATATTATGATCCATCTTCATAATTAACATTCATACTTAGGTGACTAGAAAATTCACAACTTTTAAGGAGTAGCTAATCTGGTTGAGATTATTTTCAAGAATTCCATATGAGACCAAATGTGGAAAACCTAGAATCATTGTGTTATATAGTTGCTTAGGAGAAAAAAAAAAATCTCTTATTTTAATTTTTTGCACTTATATAACTTGAGACAAAAAAATATACAGCCTCTTTCAGATTTAATAAAATTTTAGGTAGAGACCTACCTGTCTCTCAGGGGCTAAATTACAGTTACCTTGCTATTGTAATAATATATATGTCCAATATTTCTTGAGTAATTTTCAAGCCTTTGCCTATTCCTTATACAAGTTTACTACATAAAATTTTGTCAGAGAAAAATTCCAAAGTAGCTCCACTGAATACAAAGAATAAGAGAGGGCAAGCTGTGCAAATAAATGAGTTTGCAAAAGGTCGAAGGATATTTAAGGGAGATTGACAAGGTGTATGGTATAGATTCTAAGGAGGAAGCATACCATATTAATATTTTAGAGTTGGCTCCATAGTCTACTCTATATCACTCTTCTCACATATTATAATAGAATACGCACATAGTTATCAGGTACTCTTCAATGGAAAATTGATTTCTGGGGCCCACCTGGTATTCACATCACAGCCTGCTACTGGTAACAAAGAAAGATTAATGCACCTGGTCACACAGAGGCAATGGAAGCAATCTGAGGTTGCACCTTATTCATGACCAAATCCTCTCCAGCCAACCATGGACTTACTGGAACCATCTGCGAGAAGCTGTGGAGTTTGCTATCCTGGGCCATTTATCCAGGCATGATGTTTAATTAGTGCACACAAAGTTGATATGCAAGGCTTGGCAGTTCATCCCCTCACCCCTGTTGGGTTCATTGCCTCATTAGAAAAGCCCTGGATAGCTGACCAGCCAGACAAAACTAACAAGCACATTTTTCATCATCCATAGGGGCAGTAACTACCATTTTTATAAAGATTTAAGACTTATAAAATGCTTTCCTAGATGCAGTACTCTATTGCTGTGAACCAGACAGAATATCAGATCTTGGATTAGAACATTTCAAATCCAAAATCCAATTCTGCTATTAGGTGACACTCAGGACAGTGTTCTGTTCTCCCTATGCCCTCCTGCTCTATAAAATCTAGGTGGTGCTTTTCACAAGAAGTTGTCTGGAGGGCCCAGCAGGATGGTTCAGTGGTCTAAAGCACCTGCCTAGGAAAGCTTGGGCGGCTTCAGGGACTGCGGTTCGATCCCCGGCACCACATGCTGTGCCAGCCCTGCCCTGACGGCAGGCTGAGCTGGCCATAAAGATAAATAAATAAACAAACAAAAGATCTGAAACAAGAAAAAATAATAAATAAAATTTTAAAAATTAAAAAAAAGAAGTTGTCTGGGATAACGAAGATTGTCTATGCAAAAACAATCTCCCTCAATAGCTCCTCAGAGATTATTGTGTGTTCCCTTCGAGCGTCTTCATCTATTTAATTTGAGAAATGAAATGATCTTCTGTATATCTAGAGAGATGGTGGCCCACGTAGATGCTCTAAGTAGACTGAACAGCCAATGACTGTAGAAATTAATTAGGAAGATCACACTTGGAATGCTCCAGAAAAGCTGAAATGGAAACAGGGTCCCCTAGGTTGACAGGTTTTCAGATAAAATCTCATTGACAGTCACTTAGAACTAGCCAATTTTTTGGTTTTTTTTTTTTTTTTGGTTTTTTTTTTTTTTTTTTAGTACTGTGGGTTAAACCAACATTCTTCACACTAAGCTACATCCCCAGTTCATTTTCATGTTTTATTTTGAGAGAGGCTCTCACTCAGTCACCAAGTTGCCCAGGCTGCATTAGAACTTACAGCCCCCTACCTCTGCCTCTCGCAGCGCTGAGGTTACAGACATGCTCCAGCACACCCTGCTTGGACATGATTTTTCTTAGGGGCCGAGCCTACATAGTTATGCTATCTCTGTGACCAAAGGAAATACTTTGAACAAAATTCAGAAAAATATTAAAGCTGATTCTAGAGTGGAGCGCTTGTCTCTTGCATCTTTTCTTTTTTGCCTAGTTTTGTTTCCAAACTCTGAGACCAGGTCTTGAGCTCCCACAAGAAAAGGGGGCTAGGGCTCACCCAGGAACTATATTTGAAGAAAATCAGTGATTACCTCTCCGATCTTTCACAGTCAAATAAATATTTACTAAGTAAGGACACACAGAATACATTAAAATTAATGCTTCCCACAGCTTTGGAAATGTCTGTCGTATCTGTCAATGTTTCCATAGCTCCATGACTGTGAATGGCTCTGCTGTCTCTCAGTGAGAGCTGCCATTTTCCTGATGGTGCTCAGCGGGAGACAAGGCCTGATTACACACTCAGAGCCAGAGGAGGGGCAGCTAAGCGTACAAAAGCTCAAGGGAAGCAGGAAGAAGAGATCGTAAAGTTAGTGCTCAGTGAGGTCTGTGGCCACTCTATAACATTTCTGAAGAACAATTTAATAAGCATTTCAAATACAGAAAAGGAGCCGCACCTAATAAGGACATCTGGGTGTATAGACTATTAACAAAAGAGGAGGAAACTGACAGTCTTCCTTCCTTGGTTAAATACCCTGCGCGAAGTTATGTCTACTGTGTGTCAAGTTGTCACCAGCTCAGGAGTTTAAGAAGAAAGCGTTTGCCCTTGAAAGATGTGGATGGGCGTGTTTCTCCAAGGGTCATTCACTCAATCCTTGTGCAGTGCGGAGAAATTTGGACTCGGATAATCTTATTTTGTTGCTCTTCCCTCCTTTCAGAATGGTGACAACTTTTGAAATTAATCTGGCTGCTGAAAGGAGAGCATCCAGTTTCATTAACGGTATATTTATGATGCCTTTAAAATGCCAGTGATCTATTCCTTTTTTTAAATACACATGCCATGCCCAGCAGGATGGCTCAGTGGTCTAAAGCGCCTATTTAAGAAAGCTTAGGTGGCTGCAGGGACCACGGTTAAAATACACATGCCCATTGAAAAAGTCAGATTTTTCAGCTGTTGCTCTTTCTGTTGATATTTCAGGTTTACTGCAGCTTACAGTCACCAGAAGATGGAAGGAAATTGGACTGGCTATTTTGGGATAGTGAGAGAAACAGATCCAGGCAGATACAGAAATGGAGAAAGGAAGAGGTGAAATGGAAAACAGCAAACAGAGAGCTATGTGTTCCACAGTTAACTACATTTTCCCAAGTATTCAGAAATAAATTAGTGGCATTCCTGAATGTGCTGGAATGTCTTGTTTCATTCCAGCTGTGTTTTCTCTGTGAGTCCTATATCAGGGTCCCATCGCTTCAGTTCTAACATGTGGGTAGCCTGCTTTGACATCAAAACTAGCTTATTGCATTTTTGTTATTGTTTTCTTTTTCTTAAAAAACTCAAAATACTTCTGGGCTGGGGGTGTGGCCCAGTGATCAAGTTGTTGACAACTCAGGTGAAGCTCTGGGTTCCATAGGCATGTTTATCTGTGGATGTGCTTTCCTGTGAGATATCATTCACATGTAAAAATGAGATAGATAAATCACAGGTGCTCTTTGTTTTTAAATACTGGCCCTTGCATATGCTAAGCCAGTGCTTCACCACTGAACCACACATCTAGTCCTATGTCTACTGCCTTCCTACTTTATCTAGAGATTGAGAACATGTTCACTATTTCTGTATAAACGGAAAAAAAAAAAAAAAAACTTGCGTTATAATCGCAGCCTGAAAAATCCACCCATGTCTTAGTTTAAGTTTTCTAGAACAATGTGAAAGGAGAATTTCTGTGTGGGTGATTTATTAAACAAGTGTTCTCTGACAAGTAGGGGACTTGGGACACGCAAGAGGAAATAAAAGCAAGCACAGGGCAAAGTCACATGGAGTGACAGCTCCACATTGAACCTGTGAGAGCTCTGGAGAATAAGCTATGCTTCTTTTCAGGCTCCTTTGAGGAAAAGAAGTTGGGATTTCATGTTCTTGCACCAGGAAAACACTGACCCTGAAAGATATAAACTACCAAGTCCAATGATGCATCGAAGGTCTCTACAAAGGCTGCCCAACTACTCAAAGATATTCCTCTCCTGAAGGGCACTGATTGAAACTGTGAGGAAGAAAACATCCAGACAAAGTTGTTCAAGGGAGCCTGTGTGGAGCACTAAGAGCATGCACTAGGACCCAGGACCTTCATTTCTTCATGAAATAATAACTTCGCTTCTACAATGTGCCAGGTGCTGAGTCAAATGCTGAAAAAAAAATTTTTTAAAGTGATTAAGACATTGTTTCCTGCACAAGTTTTAACTCCTAAATAAAAATTTAAAAAAAAATTAGAAAATTATTTATAAAAATAGATCCAAAGATAAATAAAGTTGTAGTGGAAAAAAAAAATAGAAAAAAAAAACCTAAAACTCTCCACATTCAAAGGATCAGATAGATGTATAAAGAAGTTATTTAAAGATAACATGCTTGGCATTTTAGAAGAAAGAAGCTCTGTATAACCACTAATGGATAAACTCATAGCAGCCAGAGGAGGGTTTCACATGGGACAGCAGAGAGAGCATGATCTCAAACAGCAGACACCTGAAGCTCAGAACTCAAAGCAGTGTGGAAAGGTGGATTTCTGCAGACTCAGCTTAGCAGAGCTCTGCTCATGCCTTCCATTATTGTTGTCTTGTTTTTCTGAGACAATGATTAAATATTCACCCAGAAAACATTTACTAAGAACCTGACATGTTCCAAGAACAGCTATAAGCACTAGGGAAAAGACTAGCTTTAACTCCCAGAGGAGCTTACATCCTGAACTCATCCTTCTCCCTCATGCTGGAAATTCAGATTCTACACCTGAAAAAATAAATTTTACACTCTTAACACCTGTATACACCCAAGGATGATGGGTGGGGGGGGGTGAGCTTCAAACAATTAAGATCTCAGAAGCTCCCAAAAGGAAGAACAAAGCAAATTTTCTTTTGTTCAGCCACAAATTTAACTCAGCTCTTAGAATGAATGACGATTATTCCCAGTGAAATATCCAAACCAGTGATGGAGAACCTTTGAAGCTCTCAGTGATACAAACAGCCCCCTGCGGCCCATGTGCCAGGAGTTCACCACCACTGATCTAGCTTGTCTTAATCTATGTGTCAAAAATAAAAAGTGAACGAATTGTAAGGTCCTTGTAAGAGCTTATAGGAAACCAAATAAAACGATGTATAAGAAAGCATTGGAAGGATAGGAACCCCTGGGCCCAGTTGTGGACACAAAAGTGGATCAAAAACAAGGAAAGTTCAGGAGAAGCAAATCCTAGGCAACTCTTACCTCATTGAGCATCCCATCAAACAAGACGCCCTTCTCCTGGCTGCTCCAGACCTTGCCCATAGTTTCACATCCAGCCAAGCTCTTCCTCCTAATGAGGTAGATTCACCTCTTGTCTTAATCCTAACAATTCTTACCAATGACACTATTCACTAGCCCTTCCCAAGTCATCTGGCCCAATGTAACTGCCTTCTGTACTCCCAATCACTATGTGAATTCTTTCATGATAGAGTTCTTCTTTCCTTCCTTCAATCTCTCCAAACCAAGTGTAAGGCAACTGGAAGAAGTCAGAACTCATGCCTGCTAGGGCTGAGGATGTAACTCCGTATCACAAAGCACTGCCTGGCAAGGGCAAGGTCCTAAGTTTGATTCCTAGTATCAAAAATAAATAAATAAGAGGACTCATGCCTTGTAATGGAGTGATGGGCCATCTCTTAAATTTCAGGGGTGCTCTCAAAATCAGAAGGACAAAGCAAGCTATGGATGTAGGGAGCAATTATGTCATGGCAACCATGACAATGAGTCACTGAGCGTCATTCCATTGGCACAGAAATGAAGGAGTGTATGGGCTGAGGTCAAAGTCTGGCTTCTGTGAAAAACCCTAATCAAAGGATTAATACAGAACAACAGACCAAAGCCAACTCAAGTAGAAAGTCCAGATAACAGCTGCCAGGGACTGAAAGACAGGAGAGTAAAACCTTGAATGCTAGGTCTGGAGCATATTGTACAAACAGCTCTCCCATTGAAATTGACTGCTTTGGATGACAAAGTCTCTACCCACTAGCATGGTTGACTTGTATCAATGGGCACCCAAAAGACAAGGAAATGCATAAATCTGAAGCTTATTTAAAAGTATTTTTTTTCCTATAGTACTAGGGATTAAATCTAGACCTCAGGAATGACCAAATAACTCAGCAGATAAAAGCATCTGCAAGCAGGCACAGGGGCCTGAGGTTCAATCCCCAGGTCTGCCATGCCAGCTCTGCGTCCAGAGCACACTGAGAGGGCAATTGAGACTGGGCATGGTGGCATACACCTATAATCCCAGCTCTTGTGAGGCTATAAACAGGCACACCACTATGAGTCTGATCTCGTAGTGAGACCCTGAACACCCTGTAGACCCTTCCCTAAAATACAAAATAATAAATATTCTTTTTTTTTTTTTTTTTTGTCTTTTTGAGACAGGGTCTCACTGTGCAGTTGAGGCTGGCCTTGAGCTCACTTCTGTAGCCCAGACTGGTCTCGAACTCACACCAATCCTCCTGCCTCAGCCTCCCGAGTGCTGGGATTACAGGCGTGAGCCACCAAGCCCAGCCAAAATAATAAATAAATAGATAAACAAACAAACAAACAAATCCAGACCTTCACTTTGAGCTATGTCCCTAGTCCTTTTCTTATTTTTTACGTTGAGATAACACTGCTAAGTGGCCCAGGTAGGACTCAGACTTGTTATCTTCATGCTCAGCCTTGCTAATTACAGGATCATGAAGGTGCACCACCACATCTGAAGTTCTTCCTTGATAATAAAAATGTGTTTGGCTATCAGTTGTTATGCAACCTAGTGTCATGCATCACTAACTTCACAAAAGTGTAAATAAAAGACCATTCTGTTGTGGAAAAAAAAATACATATATATATATATATATATATATATATATATATATATATATACACACACATATGTACACATACAGGAGGAGTTAGGATAGATATACAGCTACTTTCCTTAGTTCATTGAGAACTATATCGGAAAGTTTGTACTAATATTGTTCAGACAAGATATTATGTCTACATCTTGACCTTTCAATAACTACTATGAAGATATAGTATCCATAATATCCAACATATTAATTGCTGTAACTATCCTACTAACCTGATTTGAAACTGTTCCATTGCTATTTTATCTTTTACTCATCCAAATGACTCAAAAAATTAAAATTAAAAAATGTCTTAAATGATGTAGCATCTTGTCCTTCTGCTTAATCTGGTGAAAAGATTACAGAAACAATGAAATAACTATACCCATGGAGAAGGAAAGGCATTGCTTCAGATATATAAACAACTTACAAAGATATATCCTTGGCTTCAGAGAATTAGCAACCTTTTTATAGGAATGAGGGGTAGGCAGAACATTTAACTACCCAGACCAACACTGTGCATGGTGATGTGTTGTGTATAACTGTCTGTGATAGTGGAAATTGTCCATATCAGCACTGTCAGCAGCATGGTAGTCAGGAGCTACATGTAGTTACTGAGTGCTTGGAGAACAAGTAGTGCAACTGAAAATGAAGTGTATTTACTATTTTATCTAATTCTATCCAACCTCAATTGAACAGACCCATGCTGCTAGTGACTTCCATGCTGGACAGTGATAACCTAACTCATTTTACAAGGATGAAGAGAAAACAGTAAAATAATGAAGTTGAGGGAATAGAATGAAAAAGAAACATAATGGCTAATTTGAGAAAGTGATAAGAATGGCTATCAAAATTAGTCCATAGAAAAAAAGAGAGAACAAAACCACAAGAGATCTGCTTTTATTGAAGAGAAAATATGTTGCTAAGAGATACACCCATCTAAGACCAGAGCTGAAATACCTCAGCTAAGAGAGGTTAGATTGGCAAGAGGCCTTGTCATAAAACATCAACTAATCTCTATGATCTGGAAGGATTTGAATCTAAGAATTCCTCCAATGTTTAACTGTAAGCAATGTGCAGTTTTAGTTTTAGTTTTAGACTCATCTAAAAAATATCTCTTAAAGTGACTGTATTTGATTCTACTTCTTAAAGAATGATAGTTCGCATTCTTAGAAAGAGAATCCTGATTGAGATTTGAATCCCAGAATAGAACTATATCGGAAATTAAACTCAAGTTTGAGTGTTCTTTATTGATTCACTGAATATATCAATGTTCATAGAACTTTGCCCATCAATACACTGAAAAGTAGATGATGTCACATCTCATTGGTGAAATGGGGTACTTTCCCCAGAGGCCTGTACTCCAAATAAATCAACCTACCTAGTTCTTACCCAATCAGAAGCATTTCTGGAACACTTGGGACTTCATTGAGGTCACTGGAAATTTCAAGACTGAAGAAGAACCTGAAGAAAGAATCTTATGCTTTTTTTTTTTTTAAATATAAGAAGCACATCCCAGAACAAGTCGTTGTATTATTATTTTGCATCTTCCTCACACGTCAGCTATACTCATTTGACTCTTGTGCCTACATTGTACACTAAAAGAAACTATGCAGTGGAAGAAATGTAACTAGCATCTTTATAGAATTAAAATGCATACAAAGATGTTCCATACTAGTTACCTTCTTGATACCCAGATCATTCTTATTTTGCAAAACAGACAGCTGAGACTCAAAGAGATAACATTCTATACAAAATCATCTAGCTGCTAAGTAGGAGAGGCAAGAGAAAACCAAATTTCCTTTAGCCAAACCCTGCACAAAATACCTAACCCAAGACCTGTCTCATGGTGGTTGTCTCTTTTTTTCATCAACACCATACTTACAGCAAAACACTTCTCAGACTAAAACGACATTCTACACTATATGAATTAAAGAGGACTTGCAGGTAAGCAGAGAGTTATCAGTGCAACATGATACTCTGTTCAATCCACATGTATGTGAGACATAGATAACTGGCAAGTCTTAATCAGAGTCAAAAAAAGAAAGAAGGTAAATAACAATTTAAGTAAAAGAAAGAAGACAGGTGAAAGACATGCTATACAGCAGAAATTTGGGGTGGAATTTTAGGTCTGAAATAGCAACTGACCAATCAGCTACCCTATGCTTATTGTATTTTGGCTCTGAATCAAGAACAATTTTCTTTTTTAAAAAAATTGATCCTTATAGTGGCTGGGGTCAACTTGCCCACATGTATTCCTCCTGAGCTATTTGGTCTGTGGCAATCATGATAATTCTGTCTTCATTACCAGTCATTACTTTGGAAATAAGCCACAAGCCCAGTGGTATTCAAATAAAATTCCCTTCATTCTTAAGTAAGAGACAGTGAGCTGAATATGTGGCATCCATTTCCCCTCTGTGAGAAAGTTTATCCTCATCACAATAAGGCTGAAAGATGGGGGGGGGGGGAGACTCATGAAGGCATGGATGTTCACAGCCTGGGAGTCTATTGTTCTCAACTTCTTGCTCTGCAAAATAATTAATTAACTTACTGTCAAAATAAAGTAGTCATGACTTTCAGCCAAAATCATTGCCTCTCAGCTGGGCGTGGTGGCGCACGCCTGTAATCCCAGCACTCGGGAGGCTGAGGCAGGAGGATCGGTGAGAGTTCGAGACCAGCCTGGGCTACAAAAGTGAGCTCAAGGCCAGCCTGAACTGTATAGTGAGACCCTGTCTCAAAAAGACAAAAAAAAAAAAAAAAATCGTTGCCTCTCATATGTTTCATTAGTTTATTGATAGACAAGAAAACTGAGTCTTGGAGACACTATGAAATCAACACAAGAAGTGAAGAGCAAAGTCAGGATCTGAGCACAAAAATGTCTAATTTCATAGCTCAAGACCTTAACCATAAACAAGCTTGACCCATTTTCTTTTTTTTTTTTATGGCTGGCTCATCCTGCCCTGCGGGCAGGGCTGGCACAGCATGTGGTGCCGGGGATCAAACCGCGGTCCCTGCAGCAGCGTAAGCTTTCCTAAGCGGACGCTTTAGACCACTGAGCCATCCTGCCGGGCCTGACCCATTTTCTTAAGTTTCTAAAAATTGTTGATCACAGACAACACCAAAATTCTCTTTATCTCATATTAAGGAAATGCCAGAGAGAGCACAAAATTACCTGACCCTTTGTAGATCTTCTCTCAGTTACTTTTCTCTTGTTACTGGGACAAAATACCCAACACCCAATCTTAAGGAAGAAAGGGTTTATTTAGCTCACAGTTACTGGAGGTTTCAGTCCATACTTGGCTGGCTCCAAAGTGACTCATGGCAGAGGGCAGCAGTGTATGGTGATGGAAAACAGCAAAGAGCAAGAGACAAATGGGAGGGGCATCCGCTTTGGCTGCTGGCAAGCCTCTTTCCCACTTCTTAGATTGCAATGCAGATTACTGATCCCAGGGCAGGTGTAACACTCACACCCATAACCCTCCCACCTGCCCCCTCTGCAATGGATCATGAATTAATCACAAACTGCAGAAGTCCACCCCCCAATCATATGAAGCTTTGGGGGACAACTAGACACAGACCACAACAGGTCTCTTAGCCCTGATTACTACATAGTATTCTTTGTTTTTTTTTTTTTGTTTTTTTTTTTTTTTTTTCAGGCAAATCTTTATGTATAACCCCAAAGGACCGAACACTGGGTACGATGGACCCTAACTTTTTATTTTTGTGTTACATTCAAAATACTAGAAATTTTGATGCTTATTTGAAGAGTTTAAGTTTTCTTCATCAATCACAAAGCAGGGTCAATTGGAACAGCACTGTAAACTACCACAGCTTGACATAAATTACTGATCTTTCTCCTGACTGCAAACAGCACTGTACTTTGAATCACTTTGCCCAACTTGCTTGCTTCAAACTACCTTCTCACAGCAGTTACTATAATGAATTGTGTGATTGGTTGTAGCAAAAATAAGCCCTAAACTTGGATCAGACTGAGGTAGTACACCAGGGAAGGGGTCATTATATATCTGCCAATCTCAACACAACAATCAAAAAGCTGACTGACTAAAGATGCAGAACTGTGCAGTCTGATCAAGTTCTAGAAGGGAGACTCTCTAGAAAATGGAATAACTAATTCTTCCAGAAGGATGAGAGGAGAAGACATCACAGAGGTGGGGATTTTTGAGCTAGACCTTGAAAGACAAGTTGGGTGGAAATTGCAATGGAAGCTTCTAGTAAAGTGAATGTAAGAACACAGGCAAAGGTGCAGAGACACAACACATCCTGTTGTGGTCACAGTTGAGATTGCTCAGTGATGCTGAGCGTTGCTTACTAGAAGAGTCCCCATACATGTTGTGTTAGTTACTCTACTCTTGTTGCTGGGACAAATACCTGACACGCAAACTGAAGGAAGGAAAGATCTATTCATCTCAGAGTCAATGGACGTTTCAGTTCATACTCAGTTGGCTCCAAGGCAGAGTGGCAGAGAGCATCCAGTTCATGGCAGCGGGATAGCAACAATGGTGACAGAAGGAACCCACCACCCAGGGCAACAGAAAGCAACAGAGAGAGAATATGTTTCTCTGTCTCTCTTATATTATATTCAGGCTCTCTGCCTCAAGATATTCACCTCAGACCACACTCATAATACCAGCAGTACTAAAATCTATAATCCCAGCAATATTAAGACACATAATCCCAGTGGATCACGAGTTAGTCTCAAACTCTAGAAGTCCCCACCCCATGACTGCATGAGGCTTTGGGGGGACAACTAGAGCTAAACCATAACACATACATAACAATAAGAAGCAAGTTTCATAAGGGTGTCTATGAAATAATAACAGTTATTACTATTAGATCCAAAACCCAGCTATGTCCTCTTTCATTCTTTTCTCTTTCTCTCTTCGTAACTTTCTTTTATCCTTCCTGTCTTCCTTTTTTTTCTTTCCTTTTATTTTATTTTCATGTATGTATTCAGTACAGGGTCTCACTGTGCAGCTCGGACTCACAGTGATCCTCCTGTTTTCAGCCTCCCCAGCACTGACTGGAATTACAGGCATGTGCCACCATGCCCAGGCTTATTTACCAGCTCAGCATGCCCCATGGGCAGGGTCAGCCAGCATGTGGGACCATGGATCGAACCCTAGTCTGTGCCCTCGCCAAAGCAGGAGTTTAGTCTGCTGAGCTATCTTGTTGGCCCCATTTTTTTTTTCTAAACACTGAGGAGTGAACCCAGTACCTTACACATGCTAGGCAAATGCTCTATCACTGAGCTTCTAATCCCTCCTTACACTTTGAAAGAATTATCCAATACATTATCAAAGGTGGCATTTATAACAACTGTTATTACTATTTATATTAGCCTATTAAGAAAGCTGAGCTTCAAAAGTTTAGATGTCTTTCCAGTAACTACATAGCAAATGTGAAATGAAACCTTTAAATAACATGTTCTTCCCACCACAGCATCAGCATCTCACTTTGAGTACCTCATATCCTAAGTCTCATGGGGAAATTAATGTGCACATTTACATTAAATCCAAGGAGCCCTGAACAATTACCAGGTTAATCAAAAATTGGGAAAGATATTTTGTTCTTCTTTTATGTAACATATTTGGCATAGGGTCTCACTACGTGGCTCTGACTTGTAGTGATCCTTCTGTTTTCAGCCTCCCCAGAGCTGGGATGATAGGCATGTGCCACCACGCCCAGTTTTGGTGGACAGCTTAGTTTGCCCTGGAGACAGGGCTGGTACAGCATGGGGGCAGAGGGGATCCAGTCCTGGTCCGGTCCCTGCGTTTACCTAAGCAGGCACTTAGTCCCCTGAGCGATCTCACCGTACTAAGATTCTTTTTTATTTTGTAGCCTATATTCCTCCACAATGTGCTCCTCAATTTATGTTTGTAAAAATTAAGAACATTTTAGTACATCTAAGATGTAAATGGTAATTCTAAATTCCAAGATTCCCCTTTATTTTACATGTAAGGATATCTAATGCTTTCTTGACTATAAGGTAATTCATACTCATGCAATAGAACTTAAGAGAAGAAGGCTCACTTTAATCACCTAACATTTTATTGATGCAATTTCTTCCATTTCTATGCATATGTTACTCATCAAGAGGTAGAAAAAAATCCAGTACACTACCAGAATCATGTAAAATACTGCATGCCAAATGAGTCACAAACCAGAATGACTGGGATTGTTTCAAATTACTATTGAACCGTGTAAGATATAGAAAAAGGCTGACCCAATTCAACTTAAGACATCTCAACACTGAGAGTATATTTACAATGCTGGTCCTTCTCAAACCCAGAAATCTTAACTTATTATTAAAAAGTAATTGCCAAGAGGATCACTTTGAGGAATCCAATAGGAAATCATACTTTAGAGACTCATTTCATGAATGTAAGACCCAAAAAGTTTAACCATGAGGTAATCTGAATATTGTATTTATGCTGCCAAAAACACACAGTCAGAATGTATTGAAATAAAAATAGGAGCAGTAAAATCTGAGACCATGGCAATAACAGTCACTCCCAACTTGGTGTTTAGGAGAGAAATTGGAATGCAAGAAAGTGCTCTTAGGGTCAGCAGAAAAAGAAAACTCACTTGCCCTCTTACACGTAAGCATAAACTCTGGGACGACATTTCATGATACCGATCTGAAAGATACCTGATGACCACTTGAAACAAGCACTAATTAATCTACAATCACCTCATCTACCTCAGCTGAATATACTGCACCTCTTCACACACCTGGATGGGAGTGATGGATATGTACATCCCATCTGTATGTCACCAGGTTGAGCACCACCTACTCCTACACTTGACAAACTTCTAGCTTCTAGATCAAGTCTCTACTCTGACGATGAGAAGTCCAACTCTATACCTCTGGACACAATTCCCTGATATCAGTAGTTACAAAATAGTACTATTTTAGTAGGATTTGTCTATGTTGTCTATGTTGGAAACATCCTTCATCTCTTATAGATGCTATCTCTGGAAGCTTCTGAGCTTCTTTATTCATCTTCATATGATATTTTCAATCAGTTAAGGAATAAAGATAGATGTATTGACTGTGGCAAGTGTCATGTGAAACGTGAGAAGTACCCCTAGAGGCTAGACTCAGAAGTGAAGTAAATGAGACCCACATGTGTAAATATCGTATTGTCTCCCCAGTGCAAAACCCTGAAAAGAAGAAATAAAACCTGAAAGATGCAACAGATATACTAAAACGGAACTTAAGGATTGTACAATGAAGAAGAGAGAGAGGAAAAAGGATAGGGAAAAAAAAGGAAGGAGGAAAAAGCATGCAAGTGCATACATAGGATGGCTGAGGTGACTGTACTGAGAATTTCCATCAGGGAGGTCTCCCACCCCCCCCAGAACTGCAGATTGACATCAGCTTTAAAAAAAAAAAAAAATAGCAGTTCATATGTAGAATTTTCACCTTGACTAACTGTATGCTGACAGCTGCAATCTAAGCAACTACATCGAGGACAGCAGTGTGTAGTACAAAGACACCAAGCCATGCTTGAATACCTGACATCTTGGTCTTCTAAACATATACTGTTTCTAATGTTATATCAATCATTGCTATGCTCTTTTTAAAATAAATTTTTAAAAAGATAAAAAAGAAAGGAAAATGACAACAAAAATTTAAGGTTTCTTGAAAACAAATGGTAATATGCAACCACATGTCCGATCTTACATAACTATTCCTGTTAATCTGAGCAACAGGTCCGATAATAAAAATAGACCATCCATCAACCATTGTCAGTCAGCTATTCTTGTTGTCAAAATCTGTGACATGTATTTTTCTGTTTCCCTGTTTATATTTGTTTCTAATTTTTGTTGTTAAATTTGCTTTTACTCATCAAAATAAAATAAAATAATATAAAATAAATGGAAGTACCATTTCTGTTCTTAGCAAGCTTGCAGTTTTTAAGATAAATAAGAGCCAAGTTTATAAGCCAGGGGACTCTAAAAGTAAATGCTGCATTTTTTTTGTTTGTTTTGTATTTTAGGGGAAGGTCTACAGGGTGTTCAGGGTCTCACTACTAGATCAGACTCACAGTGATCTGCCTGTTTTCAGCCTCCTAAGCGCTGGGATTACAGGTGCATGCCACTATGCCCAGTCTGAATTGCCCACTCAGCATGTTGCTGGGACAGGGCCAGCACGACAGGCCCAGGAACTGAATCTCCAGCCTTTGCGCCTGCTTGCAGGCACTTTAATCTGCTGAGCTATTTGGCTGGCCCTAAATGCTGCACTGTGAAGATGTCACTCTATTATATTAAGGCACAGGGCTCCAAACAGAGTTGTCTAATGAAAAGCATACACAAGCCAGACCTGAACTCACGTTCTAGCAGCATTGTTTTCCAGTTGAGTGACCTTAGTAACCTCTTCGTCTTTGAGCCAGATGGCTTTGTCCCCTTCCTGCCATAAAATTCTGTAACTCTATGACTCATCTTAAGGTACAATGAAAGCAAAATAAGCTTTTCAAAGGAACAAAAGGGCATGAAGATATGAACAGTGTGAATGAGAGAAAAATGGTAGATTGCATGTAGAAAGGAAGACCTTGAGGAGGTGACAGCAATACCTTACGGATTGACTGATAACTGAGACAGATCACTATCAGAAGTAAGGCTCCTGTTGTTCTCTGCTCCCAAGTTCATAAACCAAGGACCTCTCTCCATGCCATCAAATACAAATGTCAATCACTCCGCCCTGACCTCTCCTACATAGCCATCCAGAATTACACAAAGCAGAGTCCAGAGTGCTCTGGTCTCAAATCCTTAGCTTGATCCTTCTGACAACCCCATTCATATTAGCATAAGTAGAGAAGAGTCTAATAAAATAATAGAGAAAGAGCCTGTGAGATCCAGCTGTAAAATATACCAAGCAGGCCCCATGTGACCTGAAGGTTACCAACATCCAATAAAGGTTCATTTACTCATTTCAGACTTTAAGGAGAACATTGATTGACCATCAGCCAGTGATGCATCTATAAGTTCTCCAAAATTCCTCTGATTATCAAACACCAACAGAACTTCTACTAGCCTATTCAAGACCTGTTAAGTTAAATAGGTTTGGCTAGCATGTCAACTATTGTCTTCTCTACAGGCTGTTAATGTGACAGTTTATGTATTCTATGTATTAAAAATATTTTGCAAGCTAATCTAATGACCTATTATATATAACACATCATTTAGGAAAAAATATGCTCCGAGTTCTAATTTACAACAAACTTTCAGAAGAAAACTATTTTTAGATTGGGAGCTATCATCATGTAGTGTCAGATGAACGGATGGTGTAGAAGCTGGTCAGACTAGGTCTCAAGTTGATTTCTCAAGGATCTGTCTCCATGTCACAAACATATGTCTTCACATGGACACCAAAGCCCAGTCACTTGGCAAATTTTTTATTTTTAGAATGGTTAATGAGAAGAAATTGTGATAGACCACCTCCCTTCATGACCTTAGGAAGAACTTCAAAAGGGAAAACTAATCTTTGTTTGATGGGATCATATGTCACAAACTATACCAAGAGCTGAACATTTTCTCATTCAATCCTCATAAAATCTAAATGGAGAAGAGTACTAATTCCCTTACCTAGAGCAAAAGAAAAGTGAGACAGGATGAGGACTAGTCAATTGTGCAAAGTTGTACAAAATCAGTATACCTAATGAGGTCTGTATGACACCAAAGTGTGAGCTCACTCAAACCCCTCCCTCTGGACAGCAGAGCGGTTGTGGGCACAGACTCTGTGGTCAGAGTACTAGATTCTTAATGAGTGGCTACTGCATGAAGTGACCCTGTATCTGTTTCCTTAGATATGAAGTTAGAACAAATCCTAAAAAAGAAGGACTGGGTTAACATATGTGAAATTAAAAAATAAAAATTAAAAAAAACCCTCACACATCTTAAGCTCCTCATCCTTCACATTGGTATACCCAGTTGCGATTACTACTCACAAAGTCCAGATGTCTTCAGTTGAACTGGGTCAAGGTCTCCTTGCCATATTCTATTTGTTCTAATAATGAGTTTTGGAACAATCCTAGTCTGGGGCTAGTTCAGTGTGCAGAGTTTTACATAACTCAAATGATCTGCTTGTCCTTTGTTCAATCCCTGTTGATGAGCAATCAGAGAAAGAAATTGTTGGCAAATGATGTACATGAATGCATATAAATATGCATGGAAGCCAAAGCTGCATCCAAGCTATTGCTACTATTGCCTCCACATTGTTTTGGATGTTATGAGCCAAGAGCAGATGAGTAATATTAGGAAAGGGGAGAAGTCATTTGCTCAGATCTGATTACAGGCACACAATAGTATTTGCAAACTACACAATGTATCTAAATGTTGAAAGAATGAAAGGAAACCTAGGTAAATATGCTTACCTAAGGGGAAAAAAGCTAAAATCCTTCCAATGCAGACATTTCAAGAATAAAGGTGGACAAAATACTGAAGAAGTGGAAGAAGGAATCAAATATGCTATTAGAGTAATCTTCAGTGCCGGCCCTAGGGGGATCAACTAAGTAACCTAATAGGTGTTTTCCATCTTTGAATTCTCTGCCTAGAATAGCAATGAAGGTTTTAGCTCAGAATTGGGATGCTGCAGACAAGTTAGGAGGTCTACAGGAAAAAGATTTTATATTATCTTTTCACACCATGGCTGGCTTAAACTAGTACTGACTGATTTCGATTTTCATAAGTGCTCATTCACCATAACAACGTTTTCACACACTCTGTGCAATCATCGTACACACGTATATACAATTATGGCTTGAGATACATGAGCATTTGTGTGTAGATAGATTCTGAAAGGTAATGCTCACCCCTGACGCGTTGGCTCTCTGATTTACATATAATACATAGAGAATGAAAGCATATTTCTCTTAGAAGGAAAGGAAAGAAAAAAAAGCAGTGTCTGAGATAGGTTGGAATTTATGGGTCAAATATTCATTCCCTGAGTATTCCAGTGATTTCCCTGAGCATTATGCTTGTAACATGTAATGTTTATCTAAAATGATAGCCTGTGGCGAGAGAAGGAGGCAGCAGGGGGCAGGGAGAGAAAGCTGTTACTTCCTTCAGACCTCATCATCAACATTACATGACCTATTTATTAAAATTATCATGATCATGTCTTTAATTATAAAAATATGCTCATACCAATCACATTTGTTTCCTTCTAATGGCGATGAGTTTGAATTACAGCATGAAAACACTGAAACTAACTAGCAACTAATGCTCTTGCATGGATTATTAAGGACAGAGATTTCTCCAGGTGATCTAGAAATTGTACCAGTTCAAAAATGTGCGTGTCAAATCTCATGATTTTTAAGTTTGACAAAAAAGTGGTTTTTGTTATGCTATTTTTTTATATTACATGAGTAGATGAATATAATATTAAATGAGCAGATCTTATAATATGAAATGAACACATTATTACCTGGGACCTTTTCATCTTCTGAAAACTGATATTTGTGGAAATCAAATCCGACCGACATAAACAAATTTATCTTTATGAATGTGAATTTGATATGGCAGGGTCCCTTTCAAAGCTCCATAGCACATGTTCTTTTGATTACTGACCACCTTCAAGGATATGCACTAAGTGCGTGTTAAAGTTATTTCCATTGAGTAAACCATTAAATTCTAACATATGAATCTCCAAGCATAGTAAATTATCATAAAATACCAGCCCCAACTGTTACATCTAAAGCCCATCATAGTGAGCTACAGAGATTTTTTTTTGTCTTTTTTTTTTTTTTTTTTTTTCTTTTTTGTCTTTTTGAGACCAAGTGTCACTGTACACTATACAGTTCAGGCTGGCCTTGCACTCACTCTTGTAGCCCAAGCTGGTCTCAAACTCACACTGATCCTCCTGCCTCAGCCTTTCAAGTACTAGGATTACAGGTGTGCACCACCACGCCCAGCCATGAGATGTAGAGATGTGTGGGAAAATACCAGAGTGACTATTTCAGCATTTAGTTCCTTCAAACTAGTCATGTTTGGAAGATGATTATTGCCTATTTAGCCTTTATACCTTTTCTTTTCCCTGTATCTAGTGACATTAAACATCACTTTCTTGCATAAAGTGTCGCAGCTCAAAATTTCCTCCAACTGAAGATGCCTGAGACTTGGACACTTATTTCATGGAGTATTCTTCTGCAGTCACCAGCCAGAGATCATGTTGAGAGTCTGTGCAACACTTATTCACTTGTACATTTCTTTTAAGCTAATCTTTATTCATTGTACCATCCAGCGTTCCCAGTGTTTCATGTGGCTAAAGAAAGAATAGCAGTCAAGCAAGTAGAGGAGAAACCCTACATTCGTGAAACAAGGTTCTAATTATACAGTTCTTCTTTTGTTAACAATAATTGCTTGTTACCTTATGACACTATCCTTTAATTAGAAATGCCAATACAGGAGCTATTATCAAGTATAAGACATGTCAAAATTACAAACAGTTATAGAAATGCACACTGATAATAGTAATAATAATAATATTATAATGATAGCATCTGCCACTTACTGTTTAGCACATGCCAGACACCATGGCAAGCATTTTATGTTTAACCGCAAGACTATCCTTTCTCTTAAATCAGTAAGTATGTATATGGCTCACTTATGGCTACCTCCCCATTTATAATGCAAATTGTAAATATTCAAAAATACTTTTGTCAAAGCAATGAATACACGAATACATGAATCTATTATCTCACTGAGTGCCCAAGAGGTGGGTATTGTCACCCTACTTGGCAAACCTAGATGCAGAAAGACAAAGCATGCACAGCAAGACTAGGATTTAAATCCTGTTCTGATTACTCCCCCAAACCTGCAGATATTACAGCAACCTGTAGCAAATTCACCTAGAATTTTGAGTCCTAAATCTACTTTCTCATTCAATCAAGCATATTCTTGATTTTTTTTTAATTTTTAATTTTTTTTTTTTTTCTCGTTTCAGAACCTTTGTTTGTTTATTCAGTCATTTTTATGGCCGGCTCAGCCCACCCCGAGGTCAGGGCTGGCGCAGCATGTGGTGCCAGGGATCAAACCGTGGTCCCTGAAGCCACCCAAGCTTTCCCAAGCAGGCGCTTTAGACCACTGGGCCATCCCGCCAGGCCCAATATTCTTGATTTTTAAAAAGCATATCATCTTTTTCATTTGGTAAATATTTTGATAGCTCCTATGTTTCCTCTCTCATTTCTCATTTCATCCCTATATGTGCTCATTCAGTGTTTATTCTGGACACCTGAAAGTAGCTCATGTCTTAGAGCAAGTGTTTTCTGCCCGCCCCTAAGATTCACTGGTTGCACTACCAAGAGAAAGGAAATTCCTCCTCCTCCTCCTCCACTTCCTCTTCCTCCTCCTCCTCTTCCTCTTCCTCCTCCTCCTCCTCCTCATATGTACATGGTCTGGGGAATTTAAATCACTTTCTTTGTATTGACCTGATGTAATGAAAGCAACAGGAGCATTAGATTAGGCAAACCTGGGCCAAATCTTTACTCCCCTACTTTTCCAGAAATACAACTTTCATATTTTAAAGGCTGAAAGGCCCAGTTCCCCCAAATGCAAAAATGAGAACATTTGGAAGAAATAATGACAAAAAAATCTTCAAAGTTCCTAGCATAGAGCAGCTTAAGTGATAACCAATTCTTAAGAAATCCTGTTAAAACTGGCTAAATCTATGGAAATAGAGCTCACAGGCTAGGTATGTGGCAGTTATGTCACTCCTAAAGAACAACACTAAGGAGACAGGCAGGGGTGTTCATCCAGGAGACTCTGGAGGGACGTCTACTACTGTCTCTGTTACAAGAATCAAGTCTATTTCTCTTCTTGAAGGAAGGTGCTCAGAGAGATAGTCCTTCCAGTGGAGCATGAAAAGGAAGAGTTATGTCTTGAGTCTGGGCCTGAGTTTTACTTTCTTTCTCTAAGAAGCCTCTGTCAACTGAAATGAGAGTCTCAAGAGCAGAGAACTGTAGAGGGTCAAAGACTTTGAGTTAGATAGTTTCTGAGTTTCTGTCTAGTAGTTGCATTTCATGATTCTAACCTCTGACCAATTTGCAAGAGTAATTCAAATGGTCCCAGATGCCCTGCAAGTACATCAAAGCAGAACACTGTGGTGTTGAGTGAAGGAGGGAGGACAGAAACCTCCCATTACCCAGAATGCATAGCCTTCAATGTGGGTGAAATTATTTTAAATTGAAGAAGGAGGCACGGCTCAGTGGACTCAAGCAAGGTTACTGCTGGCTTCCCTTTCCCTGATAGTCCAAAAGGAATGCATGCTGACCTTATGGAATTTCCATGAAGATATGGGGAAGAGTGTATGTGGCCTCAGACAGGACATTCTAGAAGTGTATGTGAAAAATACCTTTTTGGACTTCACATGAAAAAGAAAAGGCTCTTTTCTCCAGCTTGGCACAGGCCGTCATCTTAATGTTGAGTACCTGGTTTCTGCTTTTCATGGGAGAGAGATATCAAAACAAATAAGAAAACTTTGGATGCTCAAATATTCCATGACTGAGGGAGGAAGATAGTACCCAATATGGTAGAGTAAGTTGATCTCTAAATGGAGGTACAAAGAATCTGTTATAGGAAAACAAAGCTTTAAACTAAGAAACTAGAAGAAAGTTCTACAAAGAATGTAATTTAAATTGATCTTTGAAGAATAGATAATATTTCCAATAAGGGTACACAAGTATTTTTAAAAATTCCCTTATTTTTTAAAGAAAATACACAGCAAGAAAAATGTGCAAAATCATTTTCTAAAACATGAAAGTATATCTAAAGCACATCACTTGGTAAATACTCAATATTTAAAAATAATAAAAACTATTTTTCAATTCAGATTTGCAAACTTTTTACAACAGACAATATATAGGGTTGACACAAATAAGAATATTTTGTATGGTTTGTATATGTTAAAAGTATGTACATAAAGGCTTTGAAAAGTATTTACAAGCTTTTATCGAATAATTCAAAATCTAATATCTTTTTCTAAAGGGGAAAATTCTGAAGAATACATACAGACATATAGCAAGGGATTATTTGTAAACATAGAATACTAGACGCTAAACTGGGTGTAGTGGTGCATGTCTATAAGCTAAGCCTTCTGAGAGGCAGACTGCGGGAGGCAAGACGAGTGGAAGTTCAAACCCAGCTTGGGCAATTGAACAATGGAATGAGATCCTATCTCAAAATAGCCAAACAGCTGAGGACAGAGCTCAGTGTGAAGCCCTGGGTTCAATCCCCAATTTGGTCCTAAGTTGTCACAGATATTATGGCTTAGATGTCCATATCCCCCCAAACCTTCATGTGTTTGGAAGCTCATTGGAGCCTGGAGGAGCCGTACTCTTGAATGGGTTCATCCATTGGTGAGATCCGTAGCTCAAGACAGGAAGTAGGGCCTGGTTAGAAGGTGGTCACTGGAGGAGTGACCTGGGAGGGTGGGTTCTTGTCCCTGGCTCCCCCATTCACTGCCCACTCTCTGGCTGCCGTGGGCTGAGCTGTTTCTCTCCCTCATACCCCTGTGCTAACCTGCTTGTACTTTAGAGATGGCTGACTATGGGCTGCAACCATGAGCTATAGTAAATTTCTCCTTTAAATTACAGGTGTAGGGCCTTATTTCCCAGCAATAGAATAATGACCTAGTCTTAGAAACATCAGAGTGGGAACCTTCTCGGTGTTGTCCAGATGAGACGCTAACAATGGACCCTGAGCAGGACGTTCAACCTCCAAAGCAGCAGCCAGTGATATATATCTGTGATGAATGTCACACAGATCATGAAATTAAATCCAAGGATGCAATCAGATGTTGAGAATGTGGATACAGAATAATGTATAAGAAGAGAACTAAAAGACTGGTGGTTTTTGATGCTTGGTGAAACATGGGAATTTAGAAAAATGTCTTTGTTGGTAACTGGATTTGCCCCTTCAGGAGTCTCTTTGTATAGCTTTTGATTTGGCACTTAGGAATATCACTGTATACATGCTTTCATTTTCAAAACCAGATTGTGTTTAGGTATCTAAATATGCTTTATATAAAGAATTTTTTTGTTTGGTTATATGACTTATAATGTAAGATGACAATGAGAAAGGTTAAAATTTTTTGCCCAAACCATACTTTCAATAAAATTTATTAAAAGTTCAAAAAAAAAAAGGAATAGTGACCTAGACAAATGATATATAGATAAGCAAATATAATGCATCCACTAGATATATTTTTAAAGATTGTTTAGTTATATTGTAAAATTTTATAATTTATTAAGTCAAAAAGAAGAATTCTAATTATGTGTTTCTGTATATAATATGTACATGTGATTTGAAATGACTAAAACGTACTAAATCTAAATATATAATACTATTTCTGGATTATGGGGATTATATGATTTTACTTTATACTTAGTAACCTCTGTGAAAGCCCAGATTTTTAAATGGAAAAATTTTAAACTTATTTTAAATAATTTTAAGTGAGTTGGATTTAGACAAGCAGAAAATTGAAAAATGTCATTTTAGGCCAAAGAATAATATAAGTGAAGGCAAAATTATGATGTGAAAAGCATTTTTGGAAGAGATGGGATGGACCAGTAAGGAGTGCAGAGTAAATGAAACTGGAAAAGCACCTGAAAATGACTTAGTACCTTGAATGGCATCCCTATTAATCAGCGCTGTAACTTCTTTTTCTTTTTTTCTCACCGTACTGGGGGTTGAACCTGAGGCCTTTGCACTATGCTCCCTCCATCCATTCATCTAAGTCATTTTTAACTTGATTGTATTATTATTTTTCTCTTTTTTTTGAATTTTTTATTTTATTTATTTCTTTTTTCTTGTTTCAGAACCTTTATTTGTTTATTCGCTCATTTTTATGGCCGGCTCAGCCTGCCCCGAGGGCAGGGCTGGCGCAGCACGTGGTGCCAGGGATCAAACCTCAGTCCCTGAAACCCCCCAAGCTTTCCCAAGCAGATGCTTTAGACCACTGAGCTATCCCGCCGGGCCCCTGTATTATTATTTTTCTAGAGTGGGAATCACTAAATCACTGGGTTACTAAGGCTTGGCTCAAATGTGCAATCCTGCCTCAGCCCCCAAGAGTGTCGGGATCATAAACGTGCAATGTACCACCACGTTCAGCCCAGTAAGTCCCCCTTATCCAAGGTGACTCGATGATCACACTGAGTGTGAAAGAGGACTATCTAGGTGACTCTACAGAGCAAAGCATGTATCCAAAGGGGAAAATATAGGCTTGGAGATTGTTTATACCCCCCCAGTGGTAACTCCTAAACTTTTTAGACTATCACTTAGCATAATAAATAGGTTTTATATTATGACCCATACACTCATAAACACACATATATATGTATATATATGCATATATATGTACAATTGCCCCCATAAAGAACCAAAATGTTTCATAAAACAGTCATACCATGCTTATGAAATATACTCCAACATTTTCCGCTCTATAAGACACTTTCTGTGTCCCATTCTTTCCAATCTATATTATCTTTTTACAAGCTTAGTCTCAACCCACAAATATGATTTCCCGACTTATGCTGTGATGCTACTCGGGGGAAATCCAAGCTTTCTTTTCCTCTCTCTGTCTCTACTCCTAACAGTACAGTAAACTCCAGGAATGGATTAAATCCAGAGCCTGACTACGGTACCAGAAGCTACAGCTCCCTGGAGAAGAAGCCAAGGGATAAATATCTTTGATCTCTTTTGTAGAAGCATTTAAAGAAATCTTGATTCCTTAGCCTCCCTTTATTTTCCTGGAGTGCTACCTGGTCTTGCAAATCATTTTCCATCAAGCAGTGGGATAAGATAGGCTTGAGCTTTATTCTCGTCCTCTGCCAGCGTGCCCTACTCCCAGACAAGCAACAGAAAGCCAAGGTTAGGCCCTGCAAAGATCCAGCTCAAAGTAGATGGACAGCTAATTCAGACATAGCTTTTAGCTGGCACATTATCGAACCTAATTCCTAAAGCAAAAACTTGGAATAGTGCCCTATCTTTTAGGAAAATATAGTAACTTGGTCAAACTTACCCTAGCATACTTAGGAGCAGTGGCTAAGGATGGAAGTTGTTTCCATCTATCCTGACAGCAAATAATTCATTAAAGCAGTACTAGTGAATGGTTATGATCCAAGTTTTACATAGGGACAGGAGGTGTAGGGCAGATCTCATAAACATATCTATGATAGAATCAGGTGAATTTCAGCCCAGGTAGGGTAGGAAGAAATGGAGTATGTGCACGTTGGGGTGGGGGACTGTTGTTCCTGCACGAGAGACTCAGAACTAAATAGTGCATAAGAGGTGGTTGAAAAACATAGTCAATGTTTAAACTTGTTACAAAATTATTACAGCAGAATATATATTGCCATTCATCCCCATCAAAATATTCCCTCTCACTTTTTTTTTTTTTTTTTTCTGTTGTTGGGGTTTTGTTTCTTTGTTTTTGGCAGTGCTGGGGATTAATCCTGGGCCTTTGTGCATAGGAGACAAGAACACTACCATGAGCCGCCACATCCCAGCCCTCCCATCCCTTCACGTTGAACACTCCTGCTGCTCTTGTCCCTCTCTGAAGCAGTTCTGGACTTTCTCTTTCACACGGGTCTTTAGATGTACTGTTGTGGCTGCCTCAGAGAAATGAACTGATACAAATTTTTTTACCTATTTTTACTTTGGGACATAGCTGGAACCAAAGAACAGGGCAGATGAGGACACCCTGTAATGCTTTTATCTGACAGAAATTGTCATACATGTTTTGAACTGTGCTTTTTAGTCACCTTTTTTTTCTTTTGTCTTTTTTTTTTGTTTGTTTTTGTTTTTGTTTTTTTGAGACAGGGTCTCATTATGCAATTCAGGCTGACCCTGAGCTCACTTTTGTAGCCCAGACTGGTCTCGAATTTGCACTGATCCTCCTGCCTCAGCCTCCCAAGTGCTAGGATTATAGGTGTGCCCCACCACGCCTGGCTAGTCACCTTTTTTTTGTTCTGCCTTTCATCAGTTGGGATAGGGAATATGGGAAAAGGAACAGGTTTTATGGAGAAAAGGATGGCATCTATTTTAGTTATGATCCATATCAGAGAAAACTCAAAGCAAAAAGACACTAATATATTACATCTACTCTATTTTCCCTTGGGAAAAAAAAATATGGAAGAAAGTAAAATATGAAGGTTTTTGAGCCAAATAACAAATCTATTCACTACTGATATTGTAAATTCCTAGGTTAGGCATGAACCAAGGTATCACCTCTCTCATTGCCACTGTAAACAACGAGACTTGTTATACACTGGACCACATTTTCTTGCTTGCTTTCCCCCTAGCACAGAAGAATATTTAGCATAGAGATACCAGGGCCAGGATCATCACCTCTGCTTTGCAAATGAAAAGGCCGCACTCAAAAAATCTAACAGGCTCCTCTAGAAACACCTGGAAGAAAAAACACCGTTTTCTTTTCCTTTTTCTTTTTCTTCTTTCTCTCTCTCTCTCTCTCTCTCTCTCTCTCTCTCTCTCTCT